>CM056827.1:1105000-1367500 GCA_029853015.1 Chelidonichthys spinosus | reverse complement strand
TGTCTAGATGAAGCCATCTGAACCCTGTTTTTGCATCGCTTATGTCTCTATGCTCTTTGGTACCATGACAAAGGCTTCTCCTGGATATTATCCCAATATAGACTTTCTGGGAACCAAGGCATGTCTGTGTTATTTCGGTAGCACATATACTAAAATTGGAACGATACAGAGAAGATTAGCATGGCCCCTGCGCAAGGATGACACGCAAATTCGTGAAGCGTTCCTCATTTTGGAGATAAAAACACAAATTTCAGTGGTTTTGATTGATTATTTAAGGTTTTGGTCAAAACAGCGTCGTCACGGCCGAGGGCTTTACTGCTGCAGTAGAGCGACAGGTCTCATCACTCAAACTGGATCCTTCAAATCTCAAAGTTGGAACTCATTTTCAGAGTAGAACTTTGCTTTAACCTTTTTTTTTTTGTGATTAACATTTTTTTATTTCCATTATTCCAACAATACAATAACAACAGTAATCCCCCCCCCACCAAGCAAACCCCTCCCAAGCCACCACCACCCATGCTGATCCCTTTCTGGTTACAATCCTCTACCACTGTGCTCCTTCATGTACAGCTATTACAGGTACACTTTTTGTATCGATGTAGACTTAACAACATAACTATAACACATATAGACACAGAAAATAACTCCTATCAAGGTCAACACCTCAAATAAGTAAAGTGAGCACTACATCAAAGAGATAATTGGTTAACAGAAAATAAATAAATGAAGATAAAGATAAAAAATAAAAATAAGACGGAGCACCGTTATGTATTTATCCACAACAACTTAAAACTTGCATCTCTCCACTATATAATCCCCTTCAGGGGCCCTTAAAAAAGTTTACGTATTTTCCCCACTTTGCTTCATATAGATCCAGTCTTCCCAGTCGTTTATATGACATTTTTTCGAATGCTGCAACTCGTGCCATCTCCACAGCCCACTCTTGAAAAGAGGGCACTCCCTCCGTCTTCCAGCCCCTGATAAGTATTTGTCTGCCAATCATGATACTGGTTTGTACATAATTTTTAATATGTTTGTCCTGTCCTGTCAGGACTGAATGATCACCCAAAATAAATAATCTAGGGCTAAATGGCATTTGTATCTCTGCAATCTCACACAGATTATCATAAATATTAGTCCAGAATTGTTGGACTTTATCACATGACCATAAAACGTGAACTAAACTACCTTCCTCAGACTTACATCGCCAACAGTTTGATGTGGGTAATAATCCTAATCTAAATAATCTGGAGGGAGTCCAATAAAAACGATGTATAATTTTGAACTGAATAAGGCGTACTCTTGCATCCCTTGAGACTACTCTAATATTTTTACAAATTCTGTTCCAATCTTCATCACTAAATGTCAGGTTCAGATCCCTTTCCCATGTCTTCTGCAGGGCTGAAATGGGCCCGTTGCCAAGAGTCTGAATCATCATAGAATAATAAGCTGCTGCCTCGTGTCCCTTTCCATAACTCTTTATAATTTTATCTAGCAATTCTGCATTTTGGGGAGCCGAAGCACCGGACCCAAAAATCCCCACCAACATATGTCGAAGTTGCAGGTACCTAAAAAAGTGAGATTTAGGAATATTGAACTGTCGTACCAAATCCTCAAAAGATTTTAAGGAGCCATCACAATACAGGTCCCCCAATGTTACCACACCATTCTCCCGCCATATCTTCCAATAAATGGGGAATTTACCAATTCGTAATTTAGGATTTAGCCAGACACTTGAAGAAACATTTAGAAAGGGATCAAATTTAAATATTCGAGCAACCTTAGTCCAAATTAATTTGAGATGAGAGATTATTGGGTGTGTTTTTGCTTTTTTACTTAATTTAGTAGACAGGACTTGTATGGGTGATAGAGGGGCCATTACAGCTTGTTCCATACAGTACCACGGGGGGGCCCTTTCGGGAGGGAGAGACCAATGGATCAGGTGCCTTAAATTAAAAGCATAATAATAAAACAGCATCTTTGGCAGCCCTAAACCCCCTTTATCTGCTGGTCTTTGTAATTTACTGTGGTTCAAACGGGGCGTTTACCATTCCAAATAAATGTCTTGGATATCCTGTCAAACCTTTTAAAATAATCATGGGGAATTTCTAAGGGGAGGGATTGGATAAGATAATTAAGTTTAGGAATACAGTTCATTTTCAAAACATTAACTTTACCTGCCATAGATAAATTAAGAGTTGCCCATCTCTCAACATCACAAGAAATTTTTTGTAATAATGGGTCAAAATTGATTTTGATCAAATCTTTCAGCTGTCTAGGAAATCGGATACCTAAATACATAATACCTTGCTGAGGCCACTGAAATGCACCTGGATGGAAGACAGTGGAGGGGCAATAAGCTGTCAAGGGGAGTGCCTCGGACTTGGACCAGTTCACCCTGTAGCCAGAGAATTTTGAAAATAAATTTATAATCCCAAGAAGACATGGTACAGATCTGCTGGGGTCGGATACCAGTAATAAAATGTCATCCGCGTAAAGCAATAACTTATGTACCATCCCCCCTACAGTAACACCCGGGAAATCAGTCGCCCCACGTATAGCTGCTGCGAGAGGTTCAATAGCTAGACAGAAGAGCAATGGAGAAAGGGGTGACCCCTGCCTGGTTCCTCGACCCAGCACAAAATAATCCGAAACAAACCCATTAGTCTGCACTGCTGCTTCTGGGTGCTTATATAGTACCTTAATCCATTTTATAAAAGTATTACCAAATCCGAACTCTTCTAAAATGTTGAATAGATACCCCCATTCCACCATGTCAAATGCCTTTTCGGCGTCCAGAGAAATCGCTGCAACTGGGGACTGGGCATCAGCCAACGCCCACATGACATCAACAAGGCGTCTAATATTATCTGAGGAGCTACGACCTCGAATAAATCCCACTTGGTCAGTATGGATCAATGATGTAATTACACTGTCTAATCGGTTTGCTAAGATTTTTGAAATTATCTTAACATCTATTTGCATTAGTGAAATAGGACGATAATTCTTGCATTCGTCCAAATCTTTACCCTTCTTAGGAACAAGACTAATAAGGGCCTGTCTCAGAGTTGGTGGTAGTATACCCCTTTCCAGCGCTTCCATATACACCTCTAGTAACGGTGAAGCTAGTTCTGTTGCAAAGCTCTTAAAAAATTCCCCAGTAAAGCCATCAGGCCCAGGTGCTTTACGCGAAGGTAAAGCCTTGATTACCCCTTTAATCTCCTCAATAGTAATATCTAAATCTAGAAAATCCCTCTGTTCGTCTGTCAGTTTTGGAAGTCCTAGTGGTTCTATGAACTTATGAATTTCTTCTTCACTAGAGGTAGATGCTGAACTATAGAGATTACTATAAAATTCTTTAAAGGCTTGATTAATATCTACAGTTGCAGTAAGCAGGTCCCCAGCCAGCGATCTAACAGCAGGGATAGTGGAGGCCAACTCCCTCTGTTTTATATAACTGGCAAGCAACTTTCCTGCTTTGTCTCCTGACTCAAAATATGTTTGTCTAGCCCTAAATAAATTAAATTCAACCTTTTGGGTTATTATGTTATTATACCGATATTTTAACTTTGTCAGTTTTCGCAAGCCGTCTTGTGTCATTTGTTGCTTCAATTCTGTTTCAGCCTGTTTAATTATCTTTTCCAATTCTAGCAACTCCCGTGTTTTAATTTTCTTATGGTATGACGTGTGTTGGATAATACGTCCCCTAATCACAGCCTTTAGGGCCTCCCATGCGACCCCCGCCGATGATACAGAATGCCAATTGATCTCCAAATAATCCTTTAGTTCTGTCCTTAGCCACTCTACATTTACTGGATCCTGTAGAAGTGAGGAGTTCAGACGCCATCTGTAACTTTTACTTCTCTCTTTCTGGGGCAATAGGTCCAAACTAACCGGGGCATGGTCAGAAATAAGGATACTCCCTATTTCACAATGCATAGCAGATGGGGTGAGTGCTTTAGATATTAGAAAAAAATCTATTCGGCTATAGGTCTTGTGTACTGGTGAAAGAAATGTATAATCCCTACCAGAGGGGTTCATGATCCTCCAAATATCTATTAATCCCAAAGATTTGCAAATTCTCTGCAATGTCACAGCAGCCTTTGGCACTTTACGCAACACTGCCCCACTGTGGTCAAGAGCTGGGTCCATTAACAGATTAAAATCTCCTCCCAGAACAACAGCATGATGCCCAGCATTTTGTAACTTCCTTTCAAGATCAGTAAAAAAAATTGGATCATCCAAATTAGGTGCGTATATGTTGGCCAAGATTAGCTTCTGAGACTGTATTTCAGCCAGTACAATAATCATCCTTCCCGAATTATCCTTAATTTGTTTGAGACATTTAAACTGTAAATATTTACTAACCAAAATTATAACACCCTTGCTCTTACTAGAGCCTATGCTGTAAAAAACATGTCCAACCCATCCTGCACAGAGCTTCTCAGATTCCTCTTTTGACATATGTGTTTCTTGGAGAAACACCACGTCATAGTTTTTTTTCTTAAGCATGGTCATAACCTTTTTTCTCTTGACAGGGTTTCCCAGCCCATTTACATTCCAAGTGGAGAGACGCATTAAGCTTATTTGTGAAGACATGTCTGCCTACACATTAACAACACACCATTATCCATTTACCATTTATCAAAAGCAGTACAGTTACGAGGTGGTGGTGACTAAACGCAAACAACCCTATAAGACTAACAAAACAAAGAGTGTGCAACTGAACCTGAACTTTGCACACTTGTACCCCCACAGAAGTCCCTCCAACGGAGGTCCGACGGTCCGTGTCAGGTCCGCGAGGCTCCACTCGTCGTGATCCCTCCTGCACCGCTACCGGAAAAAAAAAAAAAAAAAAAAAAAAAGTCTACACCAGTGTCTTTAATAGACCGTTTGGGTGCGTAGAATGAGAATAGAAACCGCTCAGTCCAGTCACTGCATAGCATCTATGAAAGCCATGGCTCTCCGGGGACAATCGAAAGCTTTCTCACCCTCGTCGGTCTCGATTCTCAGCTTAGCCGGGAACAGCATCCTGAAGCTCACTTTCCGTTCATGCAATTTTTTTTTTGCACTCCTTGAATTTGTCGCGCTTCATCTGGGTGGCTCTGGAGTAGTCGGGAAAAAGCATAATACTAGTGTTTCCCCAGCTCAGCTTTCCTTTGCTTCTCGCTGCCCGCAACACCGCATCTCGGTCCGACGATCTCAAAAACCTGGCCAGTATTGGTCTGGGTCTGTCTCCTGGTGTGGGTCGCTGGCTAGCGAGCCGATGTGCCCGTTCAATCTCTCGTCTCCCCTCTATATCCAGCAAATTTGGCAACAGCTCCTCCAGAAATCTCACCACGTCTCCTCCTTCTTTACCCTCCGGAAAGCCGATGAAGCGAACATTGTTGCGTCTCGAGCGATTCTCCATATCTTCTAACTTGTCCCATATCTGCCCGACATCTGTCTTGCTAGCTGGCGCGTTAGCTTGCCACTCCTGCTCGGCCATTTCCAAGTACTCCACTCGCTTTTCCACGTCGTTCATTCTTGTAATTAGGGACGAAAGTTTAGTCTCTACCGACGCAGTGGTGCGGCGTATTTCTGCCAGCCCCCCCAGATCTTCAGAAATCTTTGATAGCGTCGAGTAAATGTTGCTGATATCTTGAGCTATGTCGTTAGCTTGTTGCTGCCCGGGCTGGTTAGCTTCATCTTGATCTTGCATCATGGCGTCGGCCCCCTGCGATCGTAGATGTCTTTTAATATCTCCACAGGCCGAAGTCTTAGAAGGTTTCGACATTTTTGCACCCCCCTTTAATTACGAACAAGTAAACTGAATGATAATATCTCTGGTGTATATGTTTTAAAGGAT
Organism: Chelidonichthys spinosus; assembly: GCA_029853015.1. Lineage (NCBI taxonomy): Eukaryota > Metazoa > Chordata > Actinopteri > Perciformes > Triglidae > Chelidonichthys > Chelidonichthys spinosus. The sequence continues at coordinate 1,361,652 of CM056827.1, read as the reverse complement.
AAAGGTAGAGATGCAGTGCGGAGCTCCCTACTCCGTGGCTTCTTCTCGCATCGCGTCACGTGACTCCCACTTTGCTTTAACCTTAAAATTCACCCAAACCGATCTTTTCTTGTATTCACTTGTTGAGTTTCTGTCCAAAGGAGCCCAGCCAGGGGCTTCTGGATCCCCGCTTGTGTCATCTGGGGAAAAGTGCCTCTGGGAGGAAAGCAGGAGGAGGAGCTGTCAGAAGATCTTTTGTTCTGTCATCTTCAGCTCACCAATCCTGGCTGTGTGATGTAACAGCTCTTTACATAAAATTCCCATCACCCTGGGGTTCTTCGGCAGGGCTGGCTGAAATTAAATGGGATCAAACTAGGCCTTGGGGCCATCTAGACACAGGGTTTACAGCACAACACTCATATCTCTATAATGTGCAATTTCTGTCTAGATGAAGCCATCTGAACCCTGTTTTTGCATCGCTTATGTCTCTATGCTCTTTTTTACCATGACAAAGGCTTCTCCTGGATATTATCCCAATATAGACTTTCTGGGAACCAAGGCATTCTGTGTTATTTCGGTAGCACATATATAAAATTGGAACGATACAGAGAAATTAGCATGGCCCCTGCACAAGGATGACACGCAAATTCGTGAAGCGTTCCTCATTTTGGAGAAAAAAACACAAATTTCAGTGGTTTTGATTGATCATTTAAGGTTTTGGTCAAAACAGCGTCGTCACGGCCGAGGGCTTTACTGCTGCAGTAGAGCGACAGGTCTCATCACTCAAACTGGATCCTTCAAATCTCAAAGTTGGAACTCATTTTCAGAGTAGAACTTTGCTTTAACCTTAAAATTCACCCAAACCGATCTTTTCTTGTATTCACTTGTTGAGTTTCTGTCCAAAGGAGCCCAGCCAGGGGCTTCTGGATCCCCACTTGTGTCATCTGGGGAAAAGTGCCTCTGGGAGGAAAGCAGGAGGAGGAGCTGTCAGAAGATCTTTTGTTCTGTCATCTTCAGCTCACCAATCCTGGCTGTGTGATGTAACAGCTCTTTACATAAAATTCCCATCAGCCCTGGGAGTTCTTCGGCAGGGCTGGCTGAAATTAAATGGGATCAAACTAAGCCTTGGGGCCAGTCTAGACACAGGGTTTACAGCACAGCACTCATATATCTATAATGTGCAATTTCTGTCTAGATGAAGCCATCTGAACCCTGTTTTTGCATCGCTTATGTCTCTATGCTCTTTGGTACCATGACAAAGGCTTCTCCTGGATATTATCCCAATATAGACTTTCTGGGAACCAAGGCATGTCTGTGTTATTTCGGTAGCACATATACTAAAATTGGAACGATACAGAGAAGATTAGCATGGCCCCTGCGCAAAGCAAGGGGGCCAATGTTTACGCTCCCTCACGCAAACTAAAAGACACGCGAAAAGCACGGGGTAATTATTGAATAGTGAAATATCATAGACAGTGTCCCCTGTATCACTATATAGATAGTTATGACGTATTTTAACCGAGGTACAGCCGTGCACCTCGCCGTGAGCTGGATTCGAACCTGCCGGCCAAGGCAAAGCCTGGGTCACATACTCACACAACAGGATAATATTAAGATTATTGCGCCCGTGGAGCAGCGCATTATAACGTTAAAACTATTTCATTTGTTTGTTGTTAATCATCAGCAAATAAAACATCGTGAATCAAAGAGTGGTATTTACAGTGGAGCCGAGTAGAAGGAGTTACAGTCATATATATATGTATGTGTGTATATATCTATGGGTTACAGTCACGTGATGTCATGAGAAAGCAGTAGCCAGTGTAAATAACAGATCACATTAAATAATGTTCTGAACGACACAGGTATTGTTGCTCCCTCTCTGAGATTGTTTGTCCGTTGCCATGAGAACGTCTCCCTCTACTGGTCTCGCGAAATCACGGCACCAGATGTTTTCCTGAGGTATTACTCCCGATTTAAAATCCATAGCAATTTGATGTTATTGTATTGATTAATACTTCTTAATTTGTATTTATTATGAAGACCATTGCTTTGGCTTTAAGATATCCCCCCCCAATGACTAGTAATGTTTATTTCTGTTTCTATTAATATAATGATAACATTAAAATGTGCTACTATGGGACAATATGGACAGTTTTTTTAATGATGGACACACTGAGTCATAAATGGTGGTACAATAAGATTTAATGAACACAAGTACAAGTACAACAATATAGTAGTAGTCTCAGTGTACAGCTTGCATAACAGTTGGCAACAAAAGGGAGTACACATGTCACAGGTTGCTGCTGGAGTCCTCTCTCTCTCCTCCATGATGATGTCACAGAGCAGGTGGACGTTGGACACCTTGCTCTCCTCCACCTTCTGCTGCAGGGTGCTTCACAGGTGCTCCACTGGGTCTAGGTCTGGAGATTCACCATCACTTCACCTTCAGCTTCCCAAGGTGATGGTGAGTCTCAAACACAAACACACAAAATAAACACTATATACACAAGTTCAGAATTTATTTAGGTGCTCTCTGTTCCTTCAGCCACTCCTCCAGAGATTTCCCTTGTGAGGCCTGTTGACAAAAGGTGGCGCTGCCATGACGGCTATGGCCAAAGTCTTTGGTTTTTGGCTGTCCACACTTGCCACACATGTTGTATGCCACTTCTCTGACATACCTCCTCTTGGGCACTCCACTCTCCTCCTCAAGGGCCCGCCGTCGTCTGTTCCTCTCTGTGAAGCGAGACACAGGAGCACCCAGTGCAGGACCAAGTGGAGCTGGGCCTGCACTGGGTGTTGAGACACCAGGAGCTAGCAGCACCAGTGACAGCGTGTTGTCAGGGTTCAGGACTAAGTTCCCTAAATGAGCTGACATGGGCTGTGCAGTGCCTGGTGCGGTGGGGGTGGCTGCAGTGCCTGGTGGTGTGGGGCGCTCCCTGGTGGCAGCAGCGGGCCGTCTGCCTGGCCGCAGGAGTGGAGCCTGTCCCTCCAGATTAGGAGGGAGGACAAACTGGTGCTGCGGGCCAGATGTTGGAGGAAGGAGCTCCAGTTTATCCTTCGGAGCCGGAAGGTGGTCGGGTGCCACGGGAATCTGGTGAGTTGGAGCCATTCCCTGGGAGAGGACACTCATCTCCTGGGTCTTCTGCCTCCGTTGAAACCTGAGAGAAGATCATTTGTGTTAGATCAGTGGTTCTCAAATGGGGGTACTAGTACCCTGGGTATTTGAAGGCTTTCCAGGGGGTACATGAGTGCTGCCAAAATATGTGTCTGACTTACCATTGAATGAGTGTCCTCTGATTCAGGTCAAAGAGCTGGAGCGTGGTCTCCGCCATAAGCCTTGGCGTGTTGAGCACCAGCTCCCGGATGTGGTGGTATTCGCCAAGGATTTTTGACCATCTGGGGGTGGAGACTCCAGACTTTTTGGTGGGCGACTTATGCAAACTGCACAGCTTGGTGCATATGGCCTCCACCAAGCGGCTGGTGCTGGGCCACTGTGCTGGACCCCCAGGATGTCCGATCAAACAACGTTTGACGCTCTCCACCCCCGGTGTGACTCCAGACCGCTTCGGAGCCTTAAAGCGGCCACTTGTCAGGCGCACCTGATGGCGAGGCTGATAGTTGACACGCTGCTTGTCAACAACAGGGAGAGCTGTCCACAGCTGGACGATCTGGGTCACCTGCAGGTCAGTGAAGTACGAAGCCTCACGGAGCTCCACCAGGTAAACAGCTAGTTCCTGGACCTTGTCCCACCCAGCGATCCAATCCGGTCCAATCACCGCTCCCTAATAAATTAATTGATTAATAGTAATATATGTGAAATAAAGTGTCATTGAGATTGGATTTAAATAGTTATTAAAGTGTCTTACCTGAGCCCCGTCAGATATACTGCTGGACAGCACATCAGCAGGTGATGCAGGGGCCTGAGGAAGAGAGGGCGGAGGTGGAGAAGGCGGATGTGAAGAAGGCGGAGGAGAAGAAGGCTGAGGTGGAGACGGCGGAGGAGGAGAGGCCTGAGGACTCGTTAAAGATGAGGGCCTGTTCTGCAGAGCACGGGAGGGGTCATCCTCGCACAGTACAGGAACTGTGATGTCCTCCATGCTCTCTTCAACAAAGCCCTCATCTTGGAAGTCCTCATCATTGACTTCCTCCACCAGCCTGTCCTCCTCCTCTGGGTTCTGGAGCACTGGAGTCAGTTCCTTGCCGGTCTGGCTGTACAAATACTCCATTCCCAGCAATTCACCTAGGAAAAAAAAAAGAAAAAAGTAAAGTATTATTAATATTTCATCCAATATAAGGTTACATTGATCAACATAGTGTTATTAAAGAAAAAATTAATTAAGGTGTTCTTTTTCATGTTGAATGGGGGATAATTTCTTACCTGTGTACGCTCCAGGGGTGCGATAGCGCTCATCCCAGCATCTCCCTAGCACCTTTCGGCTGAGCTGGTCCACCGCCTCCCTAAGTGCACTGCCGTAGGAGCGGATGGAAGGTGCTCCCTTTACGGCGTCCTCCATCCGGTCATCATTCCAGCGCATCAGCCCTTCCAGAAGATACGCCTGGAAATGCGCATCACTGGCACTGGTTCCTGAAGGTGAAATACACAAAGAGGCATGTCACATTTGTAAAAGATATTTACTACATATGATATGAAGTATCTATAAAACAAAGCCAGACATATTGAGGAAAAAAAGAGGTATACAACTAGTAACGCATATGCAATACCTGGAATAAATCTGTTCAGGTGGAGGTGAAAGGACTCCAGGGAGGTAGAGCCACGGGCACACCTGTAGCAGCACAGCTCCACGTGGCCTTTCTTCAAGGTGCCCGTCTTAGTGTAGAGCTGGAAGTCTACTGGGTCTTGGATACAGCCAAGGTGTTTCTGCTGCTCCTTCCATATCTGCTGGATCCGTTCGTGGTCCAGCAGAGGAACGCCCAGAGTGTCCTTCCCACTCGCGCTGTCAAACAGACTGATCAGTGACCCGATCAGTCTGTTGGTCTCCTCCACCCCTCTGGTCCTCCTCCTGCAGTGCAGCGCCAACTCCCTCCGGCTGATGTGAGTGGTCACCGCCTCCTCCGAGATGTGGCCAACACTTCTTGCTGCCAGCTCACCTGCCTTGGCACAGCGAAGAGCAGCAACATCTTGTGGATCCCACTCAAAAATGCATGTGGACAGGCGTGCCATGAACATGCCATACAGGGGGTGAGCCTCAGTGGTGACGCCTGCAGCAAAACGGCGCATGAAATGCCAGATGTCAAGGCGCACATGAAGCTCATCCCACCCTGCAAACATGGCCTTCACCCGACAAGGGCCATGCTGACTGCAGCAGTCTCTGTCCACATACACCACCTTGGGTGGCGCCTCACCCGCCTCCCTGTACCGCTTCACCAGGCCAGCTGCCATGGTGTTAAGAGCTTGTCCCTCACCAGCTGTCAGAACCGAGACAAGGACTTGACCGTACTCGTTTCCAACATTGGTGCACCAGGCAGCTGTACCTGCAGCAGCACCAGCGAGTTTCTTCGTGACCTATTCAGAAAAGATAAGGAGTTAAAAATTGTGTTCATTATTATGAAATGTAAGTGCAATATTTAAATCTCTGTTTCTCTGATGCTCCCTGGTGATGATGATGATGATATCTGAGGCTTTGTTTTAGTATGCTGTATGTATTTTATTTTACTGTCATGTGGAAGTGTTTGTGTAGTGATTGTGTGTGTGTACTTCATTTCTTTTAGTAGTTGCACAGTAGTTGTACTGCTGGTACAATGACATTAAAGCCTATCTCTATCAATCTATTATGTATGCACTCAAAATTCTGTATATAAACAGGGCTGTGATACCTTTTTGGTGGAGTCCATCTTGAGGACAGAGCCAAAGATGGAGGTGATTTTGGCCTTCACCTCATGCAGCCGGCTCAGAACATCCCTGGCATAAACTGCTAACAGCCACTTGGGCTTGGGCAGGGCAGGTAAGCAGGGAGGCTCAGCAAAGACGAAGGGGCGGACAACAGTGGACCTTTTGAATGGTTCGCAAGCTGTCAGGTACTGCAGAACACGCTCCATCCATGCCTCGCTGTGTTGTTCCTGCAGCTTTTTGTACAGCTGGGTCACACTGTTGCCCATTGTCCTCTCCCTCATCATCCTCAGCACACGGATGCCGCACGAGTATCTAATGAAAGGAAGGAGTGTAATGTAAAAAAAACAACAACCCACAAATAAAAGCACCTAATAATGGTTGACATTAATTATGAATTACCTGTAAGTGAGCAAAGCTGGAAACTTGCTGCGGTGGCCCATATCCAGCTGGCCTAAGATGTCATCAGACCAAGCAGGATACTTTTTGGAGCAGCGTTTGCACTCCAGGTACTCGGTGGCAAGGTCATACCACCCGTCGATGTCCAGCACCTTCCGCACTGTTCTGTACAGTCCTGCAGCTGTTAGTCTGTGCTTGCCGCAGGCTGGACGAACACAGACCAGAGGAAACAGCCACATCTTCTGGGGCATCCACAGGAACAACGGCCGACAGAAGAAGTGGTCAGGCGAGGCGGGAGGCTGGGTGTGAATGAGGGCGGGCTGAGGAGGATACCACCAAAGCTTCAGCTGTGACACTAGCTCTGGCTTGCCGGTACGAGAGTTGGCCTTGAACAGAGTGTGCCGTATCCACTCCTGCTGGTAAGGTGGAAGCTGATCCTTCCAGTGACTGGGAAGCTCAGCTGGCGGTTGATGGAGGAGAGCTGCTGGTAGAGGATCAGCACAGGCCTCACGAGGCACCGTGGCTGCAAGAGCTAATGAAGAAGAAATTAATTAGCTTGAATGTTGGTTTTGATAGATATGGCATAAATGCAACACACAAAGTGCCACAGTGCAGAAATACTACAGAAAGAAACTGAATAAATAGTACAATGTCAATAATACTAGTGTTAAAATACTACAATGTTAAGATTAGTAGTTGATAGTGTCGTACATTAAGTAATATTAAGAAGCAAAGAACCCAGTGTAAGCACATGGAAAATTATGCAAAATGAATTCACAAGTATTAATGATGCCCACAGATATGAAACATGCACACAGACACAGTAACAACTACTATTGTAATGATTAGAACAACGACTGTCCACCATCCCAGCGGTTCAGAGGGAGCTAAAGTGTGAATGAGAAGAGCATGCAGTGTAATTGTGAAAAAGCGGATGGGAAAAAAAGGCGGTAAAATTCAGGTGATTGATTTAGAGCACATGGGTGAGTGGAGTTAAGCAAAAAACACAAAAAAAACAGCGAAACCTTTGTACATCTTTAAGGTTTGCATCCTGGTTGATGTGGTTTTATGCTGTATTGGGAATAAAAATATATTTAAAACGTAGAAATGTTCCACAAAATAACATTCACGTCATATTTGCATTTGTGTCATATGCCACACCTGTATTTAGCTGTGCCTCACATTGCGCTGCAGCAGAAACCATTTCCTCATCATCGATCTCAGCAGAGTCTGGAGAGGAAATGTTGAAAGTATTAGGTCTACTGTTAACAATACACCGAGACAAATGTCTGTAAGATGGTGCATACTTACCAGAAAGGAAAAGCTGACGGGGTTTTGAAGGTGGGGCTGAGGTGAGCTGCGGTGCTGGAGCTGGAAAAAAGTGGACAAGTTTGTATAAGCTGTTAAAATGGTACAAGCCATACATATAGGACTGCTGTAGGGGAAATTCAAAATTCACACTCCTACTCACAGAGTTTAACTGGTGACATCATTTTTTTTGCCAGCTGTGAAGGTGACAGATTTTTCCCATGTGCCAGCAGAGATTTCACAGTGGCGGGCTTCCATGCGCCACTTTGGAATCCTGCTGGAGGTGCAGAGGAAGTGGAGGATGCAGGAGGAGGTACAGAGGAAGTGGAGGATGCAGGAGGAGGTGCAGAGGGAGTGGAGGCTGAAGATGGGGGGGTGGAGGCTGCAGTGCATCTCTGCAAGACATATGTCTTGAAAATGGCCATGTTGGTGTTGGGCCGTGCATCAGCAGTCTTCAGGTACTTGATGAGGGCCTGGGCCTTCTGGCTCTGGTCCTCATAAATTTCCTTCATGGAGCGACCCTTGAAATCTCCAAACTCCACCATCAAACAGCCCTGGTCTCCAGTGTCCTTAGCTTTCCTCTGCATCTCCTGCTTACGGCTAAACGTATCCAGTTCCACCGTCATCTCTCTGATATTAGAGGTATAGTCCTTGAACAGCTGTTTGTTCTCAGACAGAGGGTTTGCCTGCACGGTTTCCTTGGAAATGCTGTGCAGTAAATACACTGCATATCCAAGGCTGTTCTCCAGGAGCCATCTGAACCTCTGGCCCTGGAACATGCCAAACTGCAGCTGGCAGTGAGCCAGTACCAGAAGCCTGTCATCTGGGTCTCCACCATGGCCAGTGACAAAACTAGATGCCTCTGCCAGCACCTCCTGTCTGGGTTTGGCCCTTCCAGACCTGGTGTTTGTGCGGGTCTTTGCCTCCTCAGAGGGCGCCATCAGCAGTCTAGATGAACTGGCTGACTGGCGCCGAAAAACTGGGTATGCATACATTATCTGAATGAGAAAAGAAAAGACTGTTAGCTCTAGTTATCTGAAAGATACCTGTATATGGATCAAGATGAGGCGCAACATTTTAATGTCCCCACTTGATAAATCACATAAAATTATAATACGTGAATACACTATAAAACTGGTCGGTATATCATTCCGTACAACACTGAAAATGTGACATTGCAGCAATTTTTGCAAACAAACAAGATTAGCAATTAATTGAGATTAAGTGTACATATTTTCTTAATCTGAGTTTATTGGTATACACCACATAAATTGTGGTAAAATGTCTTGTCATGTCATTAAAGCCAGCTATATATATATATGGACATATACATAGCCTACATACATACAGTTGATCGTTGATAAGGACGGGAAGACAGTTGATCGTTGATAAGGACGGGAAGACAGTTTATCATTCATTCATATGGACGGGAAGACAGTTTATCATTCATTCATATGGACGGGAAGACAGTTTATTTAGAAACCGAGTCGGTACTGTACAATAACGTAGTAACGTTACAGTAGCCTACCGACTCAGTTAGCATAATTGCTGTGATTACGGTGACCGCTAGCTAACGTTATTTCATTTGATTTGACATCTTATATTAACTTTAGCAACACCTTTTTCTCTTTATTTACTGTCGAAAACCTTAAAAGTTTAAGTTCAATAACATAGTAATACACTACTTACCAAAGCACAGACGGATTGTCATAGAGCAAAAGATCGCGACAGCGGCTAAATGTAAGCCCAGCGGGAGGATCGTTGATTGGTCAAAAGTAAGGCCACAGGACGAACGTGATTGGTCAAAAGTAAGCCCAAAGTAAGCCCACAGGCTGAACGTGATTGGTCAAAAGTAAGCCCAAAGTAAGCCCAAAGTAAGCCCACAGGACGAACGTGATTGGCTGATGTGGGCTTACTTTGGGCTTACTTTGGCGGAGAAAGCAGAACACAGCAAGCGCAAGGATGACACGCAAATTCGTGAAGCGTTCCTCATTTTGGAGATAAAAACACAAATTTCAGTGGTTTTGATTGATTATTTAAGGTTTTGGTCAAAACAGCGTCGTCACGGCCGAGGGCTTTACTGCTGCAGTAGAGCGACAGGTCTCATCACTCAAACTGGATCCTTCAAATCTCAAAGTTGGAACTCATTTTCAGAGTAGAACTTTGCTTTAACCTTAAAATTCACCCAAACCGATCTTTTCTTGTATTCACTTGTTGAGTTTCTGTCCAAAGGAGCCCAGCCAGGGGCTTCTGGATCCCCGCTTGTGTCATCTGGGGAAAAGTGCCTCTGGGAGGAAAGCAGGAGGAGGAGCTGTCAGAAGATCTTTTGTTCTGTCATCTTCAGCTCACCAATCCTGGCTGTGTGATGTAACAGCTCTTTACATAAAATTCCCATCAGCCCTGGGAGTTCTTCGGCAGGGCTGGCTGAAATTAAATGGGATCAAACTAGGCCTTGGGGCCAGTCTAGACACAGGGTTTACAGCACAGCACTCATATATCTATAATGTGCAATTTCTGTCTAGATGAAGCCATCTGAACCCTGTTTTTGCATCGCTTATGTCTCTATGCTCTTTGGTACCATGACAAAGGCTTCTCCTGGATATTATCCCAATATAGACTTTCTGGGAACCAAGGCATGTCTGTGTTATTTCGGTAGCACATATACTAAAATTGGAACGATACAGAGAAGATTAGCATGGCCCCTGCGCAAGGATGACACGCAAATTCGTGAAGCGTTCCTCATTTTGGAGAAAAAAAACACAAATTTCAGTGGTTTTGATTGATTATTTAAGGTTTTGGTCAAAACAGCGTCGTCACGGCCGAGGGCTTTACTGCTGCAGTAGAGCGACAGGTCTCATCACTCAAACTGGATCCTTCAAATCTCAAAGTTGGAACTCATTTTCAGAGTAGAACTTTGCTTTAACCTTAAAATTCACCCAAACCGATCTTTTCTTGTATTCACTTGTTGAGTTTCTGTCCAAAGGAGCCCAGCCAGGGGCTTCTGGATCCCCGCTTGTGTCATCTGGGGAAAAGTGCCTCTGGGAGGAAAGCAGGAGGAGGAGCTGTCAGAAGATCTTTTGTTCTTTTGAATTGAATTCATGACAAAAAAAATAAAAATTAAACAAGATCATTTCCATTCATTGTCAGCCGTGCAATGCCTTCGCGTCGCGGAGATTTTGGATGAAGCTATATTAGAGGATTTACAGTATGTAAGTATTTTTTGTATTTTTTTCAGTAACACATTTCGGTGAACTATTGTCAGAAAATAAGAGAAAGTTTCCGGGAGCTGACAGGACAGCTGTGAAAAAGATCGTCCAATCAGGTGCAGCCATGAAGTGTGCGCTTGATTGTATGAAGGAGAGCGCCTGTCAATCGTCAATAAGAACTTCCTGAACGATTTGATATGATTTTGGTGTTTTTGCAGTAAATATTTGAGAGAGTTGCAAGTTTAAAACAGGGGTCCTCTCTCTGCTTCTCTCAGAAATGTTTATATTGGAGTCAATGAGGAGAAAAGACAGACATGGCTGCACTTAGTGGTTGCTACTTCAAATTCTGTAAATCTCTCTGATTTTTTGAGCACATTGTGAGAGACAAAGTCTACAAATTTGGAAAATATCATGTGTGTAGAGCGTAAATTGTGGCCGGGAGAAGTGTGGAAAGAGAAAAAAACCGGAATCTTTGTTCTCTCCACTCTGACCGATGATGTCACACACTGACATGAACATTTTGTGCAATACACACCTATTATAATCTCAAAATTTCTAAAAAAAATGATCATGGTCATTGAACCAATGATTGCTCTTTTTTTGCTCTTTTTCGCTTTTTTTCGGCCCATCACATTCACTTCAATGCAAAATTTTGAGCAGTTTCAAAATTGTTATTCTGTTGATAAAGCGAATCGAAATTAATCCAGAAGATGAAAGATAATAAGTAGAAAAAAATCCACAGTATAGCAATGGCCCCGTGGCCCTAATAATACAACAGATATGGCAGCAAAAGCCATAGCAGGATACACTGTAAACAGACAAATGACACAAAAAGCAGTACGTGATAAACCAAGAAGCCCACTGTAGAGGCCACTGTGTGAGTTCAAAAGTACCAGCTCTCATTTCTCAGCATTGGTAACCCCACCTTTAAGAAAATGACCTCATTTATGTAGCGCTTTTGTCCAAAGCGCTTTACAGGAATACGCACACATTCACAGCTGAGTCAACCACGCAGGCAGCCAGCCAGCTAATCTGGAGCAATAAGGGTGAGGTGTCTTGCGCAGGAACACCAGGCATTCAGCTAGGAGGAGCCTGGGATCGAACCGGCAATCTTGCTGTTGCCAGCCAACCCGCTCTACCTCCTGAGCTAAGAAATTTAACAAGCACCCGCTGAAATACTCTGTTATCGAAAAGGAAACATTGGCTTTAGTTTGGGCCTTGAGTTACTTTGAATTGTGGCTCAGGAATGCCAGTCGTTGTCTTTACTGACCATAACCCATTGAATTTTTTAACTCTCTTAAGTGTCCGAATCAGAGGTTAATCAGGTGATCTCTAATGTTACAGTCATATTGTTTGGACATACATCATATTAAGGGGTCGGATAACCTGAGGGTTATTCCACCAAACTCGCTAATTAAAGCGGCGCTTACCCGGTTAAGCCTGGTTAGAACTAACGCCAACTTCCACTTGCGGCTAAACCCGTTCCATTAACGCATTTCAGCCGTGCCTTGTTGAGGCTTATTCAAGCGAGGCTAATGTTGTCGTGTGTTACGCACGTTCACGGGATATGAAGCCAGACCAGAACCAGGAATGTCGAATCATCGAGAAAATGGCAGAAAAGACCAGAGCAAAAATTATTGATGGAACTGTACGAGGAGTACAAACCCATCATAACCAAAAAAGGGAATACTGTAGTGATAAATAAAAATCACGAGGCTGCTTGGGCAAGAATTGCCGAGCGATTTAATACGGAAGTACCGTTAAGAGTAACATGTTCTAATATAACACTGACTATGATTGCTCTAGCGTGAGGATAGTGTAGAGGTAATGCGCCGGCTTTACATGCGGCCGGCCAGGGTTCAATTCCCGACTATAGTCGTTTCTTTTTCTTTCTTTGGCCGGAACTCTCTCTCTCTCTCTCTTTTTCTCTTTTTTTTTTAGATAGGCCTCGTAAATGCATCTACATTGACCAACTCATTTATCTCAACAATTTAATGAATACATTCAATGAACTTATTAATGAACTCACCTGAAAGGAATTTATGTGCCTGAAAATTGCATGCAGCAATGCCTTTGTCATTGCGATCTGTAACATGCTATTAATAATAACATCTTTATATCTATCATGTTTTTGCAAGTTATATTTGGGTTCTGGGGAAATTGTATGACATATTTATCATAGTTAAAGTAAAATGTTGGTCTAATTCTCTGATCTAAAGACAATTATACAGGAAAAAAAAAAAACACACACACATGAGATATCTTCGCCGGGATGTGAACATGCGATGCACACATTTAAGGGCAGGTACGTCACCACTCACCCAACTGGGGACTTCAGATAATCAAATGGCCAGTAGGTGTTAAACAAAATAAACAATTTATTCATATTTTTTTAATTGCAAGCATGTATTCTTAGACGCTTGATGAAAATATAGTCTGTTTGTACTTCATATATGTAATTCTGGTCATTTTTGGTCTTTCACGTGACGAAATCACGAGGACTAGGCTTGGCGGAACCTTCTGCTGGTACAGTTGTTTCCAACAGACAGACTTCTCTGAAACCCCCGCTAAAGTAAGCCTGATGTTTAGCCTGCCCCGGAGCAGGCTAGTTTGGTCGGATAAATCCCCATGGTTACTTAGCGGAGAGTCCCTCAAGTCACGTTGATGGAACGCAACTCTCGCTAAGGTAGCGAGGCTTATCGAAATTAGCCCGGCTTTGCGCTTAGCGAGTTTGATGGAATACCCCTCTGGTGGCGGACGCGCCCTGTCATGTGCCCCTGTGATGTAAAACAGCCTGTGTTGTGGTAAACTCTCCTCCCTTATGCAGTGTACTTACAGGTGTACACATCCTGGTGCTGAGGTTGATGGGGAGTGCTGTATGCAGTTTGTATACTTTGGTTTATTTATTTGAGTGGATTGTCGTGGTCCCAGATGGTACCCCGTTTTTATGGGGGGAGGTGTGACGGCCATGCCTCTGGTGCTGTGGTACTGTTTGCTGTACTGTTGTGTTGCAGATGCCCAGCAGGAGGGTTTCGGGCGTCGTTAGTTGCTGGGAACACCTGGGCCCGGTGTTCCCAGTCTATAAGAGCACACCTCACGAGGATCGAGGAAGAAGGAGGACAAGGGAGAAATCCTGCTCTCCACTCTCCATGCTCCTTATTGTTTTGTTTTGACATTGATATGTTGGTTTTTGAGTTAGTTTCAATAAATTATAATTTCCTTGCTTTAACTTCTTGCGTCTTCTCCTATTATTTGTCATGGTTTTTGAGCCAGCCGTGACATGTGCATATTCCATTAACCTACTAGTAAACCATTTTGGATTAAAATAAAATTTTGGGATAAGATTAGCCTTCAATGAAAAATTTAGAACTTCAATATTTAGAAGTTTTAGGCCACCATAGTCATAATCACTGTATGCATACTTTCTTTTGATCTTGTCTGGCTTGATAAAGCGAATCGAAATTAATCCAGAAGATGAAAGATAATAAGTAGAAAAAAATCCACAGTATAGCAATGGCCCCGTGGCCCTAATAATACAACAGATATGGCAGCAAAAGCCATAGCAGGATACACTGTAAACAGACAAATGACACAAAAAGCAGTACGTGATAAACCAAGAAGCCCACTGTAGAGGCCACTGTGTGAGTTCAAAAGTACCAGCTCTCATTTCTCAGCATTGGTAACCCCACCTTTAAGAAAATGACCTCATTTATGTAGCGCTTTTGTCCAAAGCGCTTTACAGGAATAACGCACACATTCACAGCTGAGTCAACCACGCAGGCAGCCAGCCAGCTAATCTGGAGCAATAAGGGTGAGGTGTCTTGCGCAGGAACACCAGGCATTCAGCTAGGAGGAGCCTGGGATCGAACCGGCAATCTTGCTGTTGCCAGCCAACCCGCTCTACCTCCTGAGCTAAGAAATTTAACAAGCACCCGCTGAAATACTCTGTTATCGAAAAGGAAACATTGGCTTTAGTTTGGGCCTTGAGTTACTTTGAATTGTGGCTCAGGAATGCCAGTCGTTGTCTTTACTGACCATAACCCATTGAATTTTTTAACTCTCTTAAGTGTCCGAATCAGAGGTTAATCAGGTGGTCTCTAATGTTACAGTCATATTGTTTGGACATACATCATATTAAGGGATCGGATAACCTGAGGGGTATTCCACCAAACTCGCTAATTAAAGCGGCGCTTACCCGGTTAAGCCTGGTTAGAACTAACGCCAACTTCCACTTGCGGCTAAACCCGTTCCATTAACGCATTTCAGCCGTGCCTTGTTGAGGCTTATTCAAGCGAGGCTAATGTTGTCGTGTGTTACGCACGTTCACGGGATATGAAGCCAGACCAGAACCAGGAATGTCGAATCATCGAGAAAATGGCAGAAAAGACCAGAGCAAAAATTATTCATGGAACTGTATGAGGAGTACAAACCCATCATAACCAAAAAAGGGAATACTGTAGTGATAAATAAAAATCACGAGGCTGCTTGGGCAAGAATTGCCGAGCGATTTAATACGGAAGTACCGTTAAGAGTAACATGTTCTAATATAACACTGACTATGATTGCTCTAGCGTGAGGATAGTGTAGAGGTAATGTGCCGGCTTTACATGCGGCCGGCCAGAGTTCAATTCCCGACTATAGTCGTTTCTTTTTCTTTCTTTGGCCGGAACTCTCTCTCTCTCTCTCTTTCTCTCTTTTTTTTTTAGATAGGCCTCGTAAATGCATCTACATTGACCAACTCATTTATCTCAACAATTTAATGAATACATTCAATGAACTTATTAATGAACTCACCTGAAAGGAATTTATGTGCCTGAAAATTGCATGCAGCAATGCCTTTGTCATTGCGATCTGTAACATGCTATTAATAATAACATCTTTATATCTATCATGTTTTTGCAAGTTATATTTGGGTTCTGGGGAAATTGTATGACATATTTATCATAGTTAAAGTAAAATGTTGGTCTAATTCTCTGATCTAAAGACAATTATACAGGAAAAAAAAAAAAACACACACACATGAGATATCTTCGCCGGGATGTGAACATGCGATGCACACATTTAAGGGCAGGTACGTCACCACTCACTCAACTGGGGACTTCAGATAATCAAATGGCCAGTAGGTGTTAAACAAAATAAACAATTTATTCATATTTTTTTAATTGCAAGCATGTATTCTTAGACGCTTGATGAAAATATAGTCTGTTTGTACTTCATATATGTAATTCTGGTAATTTTTGGTCTTTCACGTGACGAAATCACGAGGACTAGGCTTGGCGGAACCTTCTGCTGGTACAGTTGTTTCCAACAGACAGACTTCTCTGAAACCCCCGCTAAAGTAAGCCTGATGTTTAGCCTGCCCCGGAGCAGGCTAGTTTGGTCGGATAAATCCCCATGGTTACTTAGCGGAGAGTCCCTCAAGTCACGTTGATGGAACGCAACTCTCGCTAAGGTAGCGAGGCTTATCGAAATTAGCCCGGCTTTGCGCTTAGCGAGTTTGATGGAATACCCCTCTGGTGGCGGACGCGCCCTGTCATGTGCCCCTGTGATGTAAAACAGCCTGTGTTGTGGTAAACTCTCCTCCCTTATGCAGTGTACTTACAGGTGTACACATCCTGGTGCTGAGGTTGATGGGGAGTGCTGTATGCAGTTTGTATACTTTGGTTTATTTATTTGAGTGGATTGTCGTGGTCCCAGATGGTACCCCGTTTTTATGGGGGGAGGTGTGACGGCCATGCCTCTGGTGCTGTGGTACTGTTTGCTGTACTGTTGTGTTGCAGATGCCCAGCAGGAGGGTTTCGGGCGTCGTTAGTTGCTGGGAACACCTGGGCCCGGTGTTCCCAGTCTATAAGAGCACACCTCACGAGGATCGAGGAAGAAGGAGGACAAGGGAGAAATCCTGCTCTCCACTCTCCATGCTCCTTATTGTTTTGTTTTGACATTGATATGTTGGTTTTTGAGTTAGTTTCAATAAATTATAATTTCCTTGCTTTAACTTCTTGCGTCTTCTCCTATTATTTGTCATGGTTTTTGAGCCAGCCGTGACATGTGCATATTCCATTAACCTACTAGTAAACCATTTTGGATTAAAATAAAATTTTGGGATAAGATTAGCCTTCAATGAAAAATTTAGAACTTCAATATTTAGAAGTTTTAGGCCACCATAGTCATAATCACTGTATGCATACTTTCTTTTGATCTTGTCTGGCTTGTTGTCCCAAATAAATTTAAATATTTTCTGTTCATATAACTTAAAGAGATGCTCTGAAGCGGTTGGTAAACTCATAAACAAATATGTGAATCGAGACACAACCAATGAGTTAATCAGCAAAACTTTACCATACAGTGTCAACATTTTTCCCTCCCATGGTTGTAGAGTTTTTTCCAGTTTTGTTAATTTATTGTTGAAATTCACATTCGTTATTTCACCGATGTTCTGTGGTATGTGGATACCCAAAATGTCTACTGGTACATCATTCCATGTTATTGGTAGACTGCAATGCAAAGAAAGATTGGTCCCTTTAAGCGACCCAATTCGAAGAACCTTACATTTCTCATAATTTGGTTTTAGACCCAATATCTTCGAAAACAAATCTATATCATTTGTCAGGGCCTATAAGGAGGACAATTGAGGAAATAAGAAAAAGTTAGAATTGTCAGCATACATTGATACTCTAAATCAAACATTTCCAAACCCTTAATATTATTGTTTGATCTAATTTTAATAGCTCATATTTCAATAGCAATTGAAGAGATACGGGGACAAGGGGTAACCTTGTTTGACTCCTTAGCAATGATATATTTTCTGATAAGTACCCATTGTTTATAACTTTGCAGCTTGTGTTATTCATAATTTTGACCTAGTTTATCAAAGATTCCCCAAGATTAAAAAAATGAAAGGCTCTTATGAATAAAGTCAAGCCTAACTTGATCAAAAGCCTTCTCAAAGTCTGCAACGAATATCAAACCTGCTTTTTTAGATACTTCGTAATATTCAATTACTTCCAATATTTGTCTTATATTGTCCCCAATGTATCGTCCTTTGAGAAAGAATGTATAACACTTGACGGTACATTCTTGATTTGAAGAGCTATGCATTTGGCTAATATTTTAGCATCACAGCACTGGAGTCCAGTTCTTTAACTGCTCTGGGTCTTTGTTTTGGCCATTTGGGTGTTGTTTCAAAAGCAAAGAAATGAGACCCTCTTTTGGAGCATTCGAAAGATTACCGTTTTTATAAGAAAAATTCAAACAATTAAGCACAGGAGTCTTACTGTATTTTACGTGTGTTTACACACTAAAATAAAAATGTCCACACAATTTGCAAAATTCTACTCCAAGGAGCAAAACACCTCCACAGATTTGCACAACATTACACACTCTGCTTCACCCTTTTTGCAAAACATTACACACAGTGATTTTTAAAACTCTACACACATTTTCACACTTTAGACACAGATAAGGATTGTGAGGTTACTTCCTTGTCATTACAATGCCCCGGATTCCCAATGACCACACTAATGAACGAATTGGATAATCACATCCACCAGGTGTGGAAGCTAATTTGAAAACGCAGCACTCAGATGTGCTATAAAAGGCAGCAGGTGAGTTCACCTGTCTTCAACAAAAATGGAAGGAGCTAGAAGAAGAAGAAGAGTGAGAATGAGAATGAGAGGGGGAGCTCAAAGGGGAGATGAAGGAGGTAGTGGAAGAGGAGAAGGAGGTAGAGGAAGAGGCCTAGGTAGAGGAAGAGGAGGTAGAGGAAGAGGCCTAGGTAGAGGAAGAGGTAGAGAAGGACTTGAAGAGTTGATAGAACCTGAACAAAGAAGACGAGGACCAAATTTGACTCAAGAAATCCCTGCGAAACTTATCAACCATGGACTGACACTGATAGAAGCTGGACAAAGAGTTCAACCAAATCTCAGCAGAAATACTGTTGCATCAGTAAAAAAATTGCGTCTAAATTATTCCTTACATGACAATGTCTGGCCAAAAATCGAGCACATGCTATTTCCTAAATTTTTTTTTTTTTTTTGATAAATGTGCTTTTTATTTATCACAGCAGTGTGAGACTGGCTGCAATAGTTTCTGATCATTGAGGACTGTGTTGGTTAATTGAAAACTTTTAACTTTAGAATTTTGAATGGCAGTGTGTTCCTTGTGAAAACAAGAGATTTTCTTCATGAAAATTGTACCAAATGCAGAGAATTGTGTGTAGTGTTTTGAAAAAAGTGTGTTTTAAAACTGCAATTTGAGTGTAAAGCAGGAATTGTGCTTGCAGTTTAGCAGACTTAGTTCAGGGGTTGGTGCATGAGTTACATGTTGTGGTCATTGTGTCTCAAGTACCAGTATTTGTGTGTAAACAATTGAGAAAAACTGTTAATATGAGCTGTTCGAAATGCCATACTAACGCCCTACTCGTATTCAAATGTGACGTATATTTAGGGCCCGAGCGCCGACAACGTCGGGCTGCGAAGCCCTATTGTTTTTCTTTTTTTTTTAAACTTTGTTTTTATTTTTATTTTGCATAGTTATTTAAACAGACATGTAACAGAATAACAAACAAAAAAGCACATAAATAAAATGGGTTGAAAAAAGGTCATAGAGTCACTTTGTTGTTATATAAGTAGCTTGGGGGAGGGTGCCAACCAGTGTATGTGTACATGTGTCCAGGATAAGAAGTAGGTCCTCTTGTTTGACCCAACAATGAGTATCACGGGGGCATTTCAAGAAAAAAGTCCGAAGTGAAAGTCCATTGACCACCGAAATTCCCGATGCCCGCCGAAAGGGGGCGCTATATTCCACAGGCATACAAAAGGGCAGCAGACCTTTGTTTTTATCTGCATTACAGATGGATATACTTACATGCATACATATACATCTTCAAGAATTCACACACATTTTTATACATTTATACCTTTATCAATACCATAGCTGTATATTATCTAAACAGTTTCAAAATGAGTTGACCATTTTCTCCATTTATTTGTGAATTTGACCATGCATAGGTTTAAGGAGAAAGTCAGCCTTTCCATATGATACATTTCTTTTACAGTTCCAAGCCATTCCCCTTTTGTCTGGGGTTCTTTGTTAAGCCACCTTCTTGTAATGCATTTTTTACTAGCTGCCAACATTGTTTTAAGCAAATACTTGTCGCTAGAGTTAATTGTGGACGAGATATTCCCAAGATATATTGTGCAAAAGTCATGTTTGGTCTTGTAGATATAAGAATGTTTAGAAGGAATGATGACACCTGGAAATTGTATGTTTCATAAATTGCATGTCTCATAAATGTATGTTTTTCATAATCATGTAGGTTTTTCATAATCATATAGGTTTTTATAATCATGTAGGTGTCTCATAATCATGTAGGTTTTTCATAATCATGTATGTTTTATAATCATGTAATGTGTTTGATATTCATCTATCCTATCATCCTCAGACAGCGGCAGAACAAGAGAAGGGCACAGTCAGCAAAGGAAATGCCATGAGACACTCATTGTAGAGCACAAACACAGCAGGATAGAGGAAGTTCATGACCTTACACTCTCCATGAACGTATTTAATCACAATGGAGGGACAACAACAGCAGAAGCTTACACACACATGCAGTCAGCAATTATAAGTTCAAGAGATATCAGTCTGAGCCAGACAGAGGAAGACGCACAATGTATGGTAGACGCACATAAGTGTTTTCTCCGCAGGACAGGAAGATGAAGTCAGCAAAGTGGAAGAGCCCCAAGTCTCGGGACAATGCCTGCGTCCATCATCCCAAGGACAGAGAGAGGAACTGCTCAGAGGAGGAGCGGCATCTCAAAAATACACATTTGCATGCATAAGCAGGACACATAGCCCTGCCTTTGGAACAGTATATATTCTGGAGCAGATAGAATAGACACCAGAACTTCTTGCCTCTGGTACAGAGCACTGTGTTGCACACAGCAGCTCTTAGCTAGAGAAGAGACTTTCTCCAGACGTCTGTATAATCTGATGTTCATCTGCAAATAAATGCCTGAAGCAATGGCGCACTAAATAACTGCAGAATCTGAACAATGCAATATATACTCTGTGAGGTCCTTCTGATTGACTAACTTGTGAACAAAAATTCCTACAGAGAGACTTGGTGACCCCGACGTGATTCTGACAAAGGAGGACAGATCAAAGGAGCAGCGGAGGTTGGACCGGTGACCACGCGGAGTCACCTGGGCGCCTCCCGACACGTCTGACAGTCTCCTCCGGGTAGCCACTATCTGAAAGGTAAGCAGTCACCTATTCTTTTTCAAAAGTAAAGACTGTGATTCGGCCATAGATTCTAAATTTGGTGGAGAAAGTCGGCATGTTGTCTAGAGGCTAGGTTTAATTTGATTAAGCAGATGGACGGAGGATTTTTTTTTAGAAAAGGTCGACCGCCGATCCGGGATCGGTAAAACTCTCTAGATAAAGGCTCTGGGAGCCAGGAGAGGAGTTTCTGGATCATAAGTCCAGAAAGGTCCTCGGCGCATTAACGGTGCTCATTAAGACGTTCTGGGGACGCAGAAAGGCCGGAGGCTAGAAAGACCCTCGAATATACATTGGACATAAGCAAAAGCGCCACAGGGGGATAGCCCCTAGGTGAGCCTAGAAAGCCACCTATAAGCTCTGGGAGCTAAAGGTTCTGGGAGCCAGGCTCAGGGAGCCAGGCTCAGGGAGCCAGGCTCAGGGAGCCAGGCTCAGGGAGCCAGGCTCAGGGAGCCAGGCTCAGGGAGCCAGGCTCAGGGAGCCAAGAGAGTACTAGAGAGTAGTGTAATATTGTATTGTGATCACTGTGTAATATTGTTATATACCGATGGTTAAAATGACATCCCAATTAAAGGACTGGGAGCAAACTTCCATTCCAGCAGTCACATACTCTAAAGAAGGACAGGTATATAGGATCACACATCACAAAACATCTTTGTCAGAGCTGGAGAAAAAAGTAATCACACGAACACATGGGAGAGAAAGTACAGATCATGAGAAAACGGAGGAAATGTTAGGACGAATACCTAGCGCAGTGTGGGCACAAGGAAAAAACGACGTAGGACGGGGTGAACCTCCGGAACCACCAAGGTTCAAGATAAAACCAGGACCCCCAGTGTGGGTACCACAATACCCCACTAATGAAAAAGCTAAAGCAACCATAAACAGGACAGTAAAGGAGTTGGAACAAAATGGAGTATTGGAACCCTCCACTAGCAAGTGGAACACCCCTATTTTACCAGTTCCAAAGCCAGATGGCACTTTTAGAATGGCACATGACCTCAGACTGGTCAATAAGAGAATAGAAACAACCCCTATTCCAGTCCCAAATCCACACACAGCACTCGCTGAGATCACTAGAGAGATGACTCATTTCTCTGTGGTGGATTTGGCAAATGCATTCTTTTCCATTCCTCTCGAGCAGGACCTAAGACAATATTTTGCGTTCACATGGGGAGGACAAAGATATCAGTACACATGCTTCCCTCAAGGCATGAACCTCTCCCCAGGTGTATTCAATAAAGTATTGAATCAACATTTGAAACAGGAAGTTACACTTCCAGACAAAACCATTTGTCTACAATACGTGGACGATTTGCTAATAGCTGCAGACAGTGCAGAACATTGCATGCAGGCTACGGAAGCAGTTTTGAGAGGCTTGGCCAAGACCGGATACAAAGCATCCAGGAAAAAGTTACAATGCTGTAGGCCGCAGGTGCAGTTTTTGGGGAGATGGATAACAGGGGAAGGAACTAATCTCTCAGGAGAACATAGGGACACGATCCTGAGACACCCTAAACCGCAGGACGTCAAAACAATGCTAAGTTTTCTAGGACTAAGTAAAGTAGTACAGTAAACATTTCATCCCAGACTACAACAACAAAGCAGGCCCTTTGAGAAAGATGGTACTCGAGGCAGGAATGAGAAATCAGAGAGACTTGTTAAAATGGACAGTATAGGCGGAAGAGGCCTTTATACGACTCAAGCAGGAGATGGCAGGAGTAGCAGCTCTGCAGACTCCAGACTACAAAGAGCCGTTCTACTTAGACAGCTCCGAAAAAGGAGGAACAATGAATGCAGTGTTGTATCAAAAAACACCTTTAGGAAGAGCAGTGCTTAGATATGTGAGCACCCCCTTGGATAACATGGAGCAGAGGCAGCCCCCGTGTGTACGACATGCAGCAGGGTTGCCAAAGTACTCCAGAAAGTAGAACATGTAGTAGCAGGACACCCTCTTAAAGTATTGACCTTACACAGCGTTATGGCTCTGATCTCCTCATCCATATTCACATTGTCAGGCAGCAGGCGTAGGAAAGTAGAGGAAAGCTTAAATGCCCCACATATCACCTACACACATGAAGGAGTGAACGCAGCAAGCTGCATGACGACAGGAGAACCACATGACTGCATTCCATTGACCACCGTAGCATCCAAAATAAGACCAGACTTACTGGCTAAACCTCTGACTCACTCAGACTTGAACTTGTATGTGGACGGGTGTTGAAAAGAGAATGGCAGTCTAAGTGCAACATGGGCAGTAGTCGCCAAAGAACAGGGACAGTTTAAGACACTCAGCACAGGAGAAGTGAAAGAAAAACCGTCAGCACAGCTAGCAGAGGTAATGGCAGTAACAGCAGCATGCAATCTAGGGGAAGGAAAAAGAGTAAACATATACACAGACTCTGCATACGCCAGTACAGCAGTACACTGCCAGCTAAAAGAGTGGGAAAGAGCAGGTTTTGTTACAGCTACAGGACTGCCGATCAAACATGAAGGGGAAATGAAACAGCTGAGAGCAGCAATAATGAAACCAGCAGAGGTAGCGGTGATAAAATGCAAAGGACACAGCTCAGACAAAACAGAAGTAGCAGCAGGAAATGCAGCAGCTGATTCAGCGGCCAATAGCAGCTGGATACAAAGTCCCAGCGTTGATAATGTTAGCAGAGGCCGTAGAGCCAACACCCCTGCGCTGGACGGTTGACCAGTTGGTAGCACTCCAGCAGGAAAGTGCTAAAAGGACGAATTGGTGTGCCAACGAGGAGGCTCGAAGTAGGTGGACGACTCGTTTGTGTCCACCAATAAACCAAACCACGACTTTCTATATCCCCTTATCCATGATCACAGGGCCAAAAGGGAGGGCTAACGCCGACACCCACCGCCCCAGCGGGTGGTATTTAACGGGGGATGACAACCCAGGATGGGGTGCCTGTTTTGCATGGTCAACAGGGGTGGGGTGCACACCTAGCACCCTCCTCGCGAAAACACTGCAGAAAATAATCACCATGAACTACGCCCCAACAGGGGGAGAAGGGGGAACCCGGCAAATTAAGCTAACGTTTGATCTAACAGAGTTTCCAAATAAAGGAGGGCAGGCCATATTGATGTTATGGGCCTGGTGCCCCAGACGGATCTCTAACCAAGTCACTGAAAAAGTTGCAAATGATGGCAGAGGAATTAAAATCTCATTCAGGAGTGGAGAACCCCATGTCAGTGTGGTTTGAAAATATGTTTGGAAGATGGAAAAACCTGCTTATGGCAGCACTAACATCTCTGATCATCTCTATTGCCATGCTGGCACTGTGTGGATGTTGCTGTATCCCATTCCTTCGCTCTCTGACTGAACGAATTCTAGAGACCGCCATGACAAAAAGAGAAGGGCCCAGGTATCAAATGATGGCCGCTATAGATATGTCACCAGCACAGGTAACCCACTTGAAGAAGAAGAAGAGTCGGCATATTGAAGCCACTCCAAAGGATTGATCACTCTTAGGAGTGATCAAAAGGGGGAATTGTAGATATAAGAATGTTTAGAAGGAATGATGACACCTGGAAATTGTATGTTTCATAAATTGCATGTCTCATAAATGTATGTTTTTCATAATCATGTAGGTTTTTCATAATCATACAGGTTTTTTATAATCATGTAGGTGTCTCATAATCATGTAGGTTTTTCATAATCAGGTATGTTTTATAATCATGTAATGTGTTTGATATTAATCTATCCTATCATCCTCAAAAAGCGGCAGAACAAGAGAAGGGCACAGTCAGCAAAGGAAATGCCATGAGACACTCATTGTAGAGCACAAACGCAGCAGGATAGAGGAAGTTCATGACCTTACACTCTCCATGAACTTATTTAATCACAATGGAGGGACAACAACAACAGAAGCTTACACACACATGCAGTCAGCAATTATAAGTTCAAGAGATATCAGTCTGAGCCAGACAGAGGAAGACGCACAATGTATGGTAGACGCACATAAGTGTTTTCTCCGCAGGACAGGAAGATGAAGTCAGCAAAGTGGAAGAGCCCCAAGTCTCGGGACAATGCCTGCTTCCATCATCCAAGGACAGAGAGAGGAACTGCTCAGAGGAGGAGCGGCATCTCAAAAATACACATTTGCATGCATAAGCAGGACACATAGCCCTGCCTTTGGAACAGTATATATTCTGGAGCAGATAGAATAGACACCAGGGGCCCGTTTCACAAAGCAGGTTCAACAAACTCTGAACCTAACCCTGAACTCTGAGTTGAACAACTCTGAGATGGGCAACTCTGTGTTTTCGGTTTCAGAACAGCGGTTTTGAATGAGTTCACTCAACTCTGAGTATGTAAACTCTGAGTTACGCGCGTGCCTGCCGACTCTACAAAGCCATCATCAATGGATCTCCGATACTACGATTCACCATGGCAACGGGGAGAGCGTCATTAGATATTACTGAGTGTTTATGTAGAAAACGAGCTCATCCTGAGAAAGCGGAGCACCGTAACTGCAGCAAAGTAGCGATAGTTGGCGTGGCAGACAATTACTGCCCGATCTAATGTGTATAACTGAATGAAACAGTCGATTGATCTAAAGGTAATAATTCTTTATTTTCAGATTTGCATAGCGACACTGTGGTGTAATGGTTAGCAAAGATGCCTATGGTGTAGGTGACAGCGGTTCAAGTCCCGTAGTTCACAAAATAGCGCAACAATTAAATTTTTATTTTTATTGGGTGTAATCCGACCAGGCACAGAAAGAAAGTGGCTTCAGTTGAAAATTAAGCAGAAGAATATTGCGCAAATACGTTGACTAAGGCATATGATTTTAATCATATTTCACATATTAAACAGTAAATATAAGCAGGTATTTCAACACAGGAATGTACTTAAACATTTCATAAATCTCCCGTTCGCAAAAAAACTACCTCCGCAAAGAATCTGGTTGCGGATTATGTCCGCGATATGAAATGTTGAAAATGTCGGAGAATATTGTTTAGATAATATCTAATGTGATTGAAAGGAAAGGTAATCAAAATTCTCTCCCAACGCAAAGCTGCTAGAATCACTTTTATTTCCATATCGATTAGGTTGACGATGAAAGGACGACACAATTTTTCAGAGGTGGTTCAGATTCCGGAAAAAGGTGGAGACATGTAGGGAGAAACTCACGGTTTGTTGAAGCAAACCTGCTAGCGAGCAGGTTAGGTTCACGGAGCATGTTACCCGGGTAACTGACCCAGATTTATGCTGAACTGGCTTTGTGAAACCGAAAAACCAGAGTTTCCCTCATCTCAGGGTTAACTAACTCAAGGTTTTAACTAAACCTGCTTTGTGAAACGGACCCCTGAACTTCTTGCCTCTGGTACAGAGCACTGTGTTGCACACAGCAGCTCTTAGCTAAAGAAGAGACTTTCTCCAGACGTCTGTATAATCTGATGTTCATCTGCAAATTGCCTGAAGCAATGGCGCACTAAAGAACCAACGACTTCGCTGTCTCCATGATCCTCCTGCAGAATCTGAACAACGCAATATATACTCTGTGAGGTCCTTCTGATTGACTAACTTGTGAACAAAAATTCCTACAGTCTTGAAACCCATTATAACGTTAATTTGTCCTACAATTTCCAACCAGTAGGGTCGGATAGTTGGGCACTCCCAGAATATGTGGAAATGGTTCGCCTGGGTGTCTCCACACTCCCTCCAGCAATGCCCATACTCTGGCAAACCCCTCTGAAGTTGCTTTATTCTCGGAGTGATAAAAAATCTAATCATATTTTTCCACACAAATTCCCTCCACTGGCCTGAACTTGAAGTGCTCCGATGGGTTTCGCAAATGTTCAGCCAATCCTCTTCTGAAATAATTATTTTAGATTCTTTTTCCCATTTTGATTTAATATAAAGTGTGGAAGTTCCTTTATGTGACTGTAAACATGAATAAATTCTAGCGATAAGTTTTCTGTTGAGTTTAGATTTATATGCATCAATCAAGATAGTTATTAGGTCCGTGTTGCAATTTTCTGTTGTTTTTATATTGCTATTAAAGTGAGATCTAACTTGAAGATATCTGAAGAAGTCTTGCTTTTCTAGGTGGTACCTATCATTAAGTTTTTGAAAGTCAACCAGTAAACCACCATCCAAAATAAGACAGTAAGTGGTAATGCCTTTAAAGGACCAGTTTTTATATCTGCCATCCGTGTGGGAAAGTTTAAAATCTTTATCATTTGCAACCCATCTTAGAATTTTGATATGATTTTCCAATTTTAATTTACAACACTCACCAAACCAGATGTTTAGAGGTGTTTTTGTCCAGCTATTTAAATTTTCCTTAACAGATGAGTATAAGCTTCTGTCCCCAAGTAATGTTTGGAGGGGAATATCCAATTGACTCAGATCTAAATTTTTCCACTTAGCACTGTAACATGGGTTGCACCAATAAATTAAATATCTCAGTTGGGCTGACTTATAATAGTGCTCCATGTTCGGTAGAGATAGTCCCCCCTTATCTTTGGGTAATTGCAATGTAATATATCTCACTCTAGGTTTTAGGCCTTTCCAAATAAATACAGAAAACATTCTTCTCCACTCGATAAATTGTTTTGAAGGTACTTCTACAGGTATTGATTGAAAGAAAAAAAGTAATCGTGGTAAGATGTTCATTTTGATTATGTCTATTCGATTATGCAAGTCCAGTCGTAATAAAGTCCATCTATTCAAATCTGCCTTTATTTCTTTGTTAAGTGGTAAATAGTTTATAGCGTATATATTGGATAAATCTTTTGGGATGCTGATCCCGAGATATTTTACAACATCATTGTCCAAATTAAAGACAGACGGATTAAGTAATTGTGCTGCGGGTGTATAATTGTATGACAATATTTGTGTTTTGTTTATATTCAATTTGTAACCTGAGTAGTGACCAAACGTTTTCAAACAGGAAAATAATTTAGGCAAGCTCAATTCGGGCTAGGAAAGAGTAACCAATACATCATCCGCCTTTAATCCAAATTCCTCTTATTTCTTGAGCTTCTCTAATTGCTTGCACTAGTGGCTCTATGAATAAAGCAAACAAGGCCGTGCTTAAGGGGCATCCTTGTCTACATCCTCTTTCAAGCTGAACGGGGTTTGATAGACTACCATTTATTTTTATTCTGGCTGTAGGAGAGTGGTATAGGTTTTTTAAAGATAGAATAACTGAGCTATTAAAACCAAATCTTTGCAGGGTTAAGTATAAATATCCCCAGCCGACCGAGTCAAACGCCTTTTCTGCATCTAGGCTGAGAACAATGGATTTATCTTCATTTTTACTCATATGCTCCATTAGGTGTAAGGCCCTTCTTACATTGTCTTGTGTCTGTCTGTTCTTTAAGAAACCTGTTTGACCGTCATCTATTATATCTGGAATTATATTTTCTAATCTTTTTGCAATTATTGAGGCATATAGTTTGTAGTCTATGTTTAGAATTGAGATGGGTCTATACGAGCTACACTCAGACTTGTCCTTACCCATCTTTGGGATGACAGAAATAATTGCTTGTCTCCATGATATTGGTATTTCTCCCCCCTTCAGCGTAAAATTAAAGCATTTCAATAATACCGGTGCTAAAATCTCTCTAAATGTTTTGTACCATTCCGCTGGATATCTGTCCGCACCAGACATTTTATTTGTTTTAAGTCTCGAAATGGCACTGTCTAATTCTTGTTTCGTTATCTCACATGTCGTTATACTATTCTGTTCCGTGCCAATGGACGGCAGGTCCAATGAGTTCAAAAAGTTAACAATGCTTGGGGATTCTGCACTATCCGGTTGTGTGTACAGACCCTTATTGTAATTTTCAAAGCATTGTTGTATTTCTTTCAACTTATGACACACTTTGCCAGATTGTGTATCTTTAATTTTATGGATGGACCTTTCATCCTGTTGTTTTTTTATCCTCCAGGCTAATAATTTTTTGGCTCTTGGCCCATTGTCATAGTATCTTTGTTTAGTGAATTTAAGTTTCATCTCTTCTTGACTGTCATATATCATTTAAATTTTGTTTAGTCACTTTTATCTGATCTAATACTTGGGGGTCATTAAGTTCCATATGTTTGATTTCTAAGTGTTTTAGTTGTATAAGTAAGTCATTCAGTTGTTTCTGCCTTTCTTTTTTTTTAGTAGAAGACAACATTATGAGTTTCCCCCTGATTACAGCTTTGGAAGCATCCCATATGTTACTTGGAGATACTTCATCATTGTCATTGTGTTCTAAATACTCTTTAAATTCTTTTTCAATATATTTTTTACACGATGGGTCATTTAATAAGCTAGTGTTAAGCCTCCATGTTGTATTTTTAACTTCGGTATCCAGATACAGAGATAGATATACCCCTGCGTGGTCCGATATGTCTTTAACACCTATATCACATTGTATGATTCTATGCCTGTCAAAGTTGAACATGAAAAAATAGTCAATTCGTGAATGTACGCTGTGAGGGTGGGAAAAAAAAGTAAATTGTCTTTCTGTCGGGTGAGTTTGCCTCCAGATATCCATCAAACCTGCTTCATGAAGAAGTTTTTTGACTGTAACCGTCTCAGGGTTCGTTCTTTTTGTTAAGTTAGAGGAGTCAAGGGAGGGTTGTAGTTGTACATTCCAGTCCCCACCACAAATGAGCACACCTGAGGTCTCCTCAGCAATTATATCAAATATGTTTTTAATAAATATCTTATCGTTGCCTGGGGGTCTATAAACGTTTAACAGTGTCACAGGTTTCTGGTCTATATGTCCCTTTACTAAGATGTAACGTCCCTCTGTATCCGTTAATTGCTTTGAAAATTGGAATGTTACCTTATTTGAAATTAGTATTGCTACCCCTCTTGTTTGCTTACGTCCAAAAGATGAGTAAGTATTTTTAAAGCCAAAGCGTTTTAATTTTTCGTGTTCCTCCTCACAGAGGTGAGTCTCTTGCCAGAAAACTATTTGTTGTTTCTCTCTCTTCATTTTAGTTAATAGTTTGTTCCTTTTGATGGGGTTAAGCAATCCGTTAACATTCAAAGTAATAACTTTGTACTCCTGGTTTATCATCCTATCCCATTAGTCTAATATACACATAATGCTCCTCCAATGACCTAAACGTGTAAACAAAAAAAGTATGTGCTACACAATAAAACATAAAAGTAGTGACCTCCAAAAGTGAAGTACAAATGTAACTTTTCCGCCATCTTGGATTATATGAAAAAAAGGAAGTTGCGCGTATTTCTCAGACACCGTTGGACCAAATTTGGTACGCATGTTCTTTAGACCTAGCTGGGGGGGGTGTTCTGAAAAGGTTTCGAAAATATGCATTTTATCAGAAGATATCGGCCAATGAACATTAGAGGGTGGGGCTACCAAAATGCAATTAGCATAACTCTATAACCTTTGCCCCAAAAATTACGAAACTCGAAACCTATGTTGCAATAGCTTCAAAGAACATGCATGTCAAGTTTCATCAAAATTGGGTAATGTTTGGCGCTGCCACAAATTTCCAAAAAGTGCCATTTTTGGCTGTTTTTGGCCGTTTTTGGCCATTCACAGGGGTCGTACAAAATCAAAAACTGATTATACTGTTTATCCGATCGATACCAAAATTGGATATGTTGTTGGAAAGGCCTTAAGAAGAAAAAGTTACTCAAAGATCTCCAGAATATTTAGGGGCGTGGCCACAGTGACGCTATGACTGCGCTACTATTTTCAACCTTCGCCATTGGCATTAAAGCTGTTATAACTTCACCGTTTCTTCTCCGATCTGCTCCAAAATATTCATGCTTGTTAAGAGTCACGTCCTGAACACAACTGCACTGCAATTTTAACTCACAGGTAGAGCGCCACCTAATGGCGACATGAAATGTGACCGATTTTAGGCACTTTTTCTGAGCAACAGCCCCCCCTCTAGGTACGGTGTAGACGCATGAAATATTTTTTCCTAGATAGCCCAAGTGGAGATGTACAAAAATAACTCTTGGACCCACCGCCTAAAGTTATCATAAAGTGGGTAAAATAAATGTTTTTAGCCAAGTGTGTAATTTAGCCAGTTTTTCACTCATTCTTCACTCAGGACACATAGGGGGGAGAGACACAGGCGCACAGCGACCACCAGATGGAGTCAGAGATCTATCAGTGACACATGAGAACTGTGAATCTCACATGCAGCTGCAGTCTGCTTCACACCAGATCAACAGTAATGGCGCTTTTAATTCCTTTTTTTAAATTCCTCTCATTTCAGCCTGGACACAGAGATGAGGAGAGATGGCACACTTTACATGCATCTCACACAGCTGTCGGTTAAACTCTGTCATTAACATCCAAACTATTATAACTTCAGTGTTTGTTCTCAGAGCTGCTTCAAACTTTGCACACTTGATTAGAGTTCCTTTCTGAACACATCTGTACTTTGATATTCACTCTGTCAGAGCGCCACCTACTGGCAACGGGAAATGTCATTGATTTTGTGACTTTTTCCATGTAAAAGCCACACCTGATTATTTTTATAAGTAATTCCTGTCATTTCAGCTTGCAAGGAAGACACAGGGGGAGGACGACAGATGTCACACAGTGGGAGGAGGAGAGGACACACTAAGGGGAGGAGGAGAGATGTCAGAAAGGCATGAACATGTGTGTATGTGACAGACAGATGGCTTTGAATTCAATCGCTTGTGTCTAAGCTGCCGCCACGAGGAGGTGGCTGCTGCACGGGTAGGCAGCTGCCGCACATGAGAGACAAATGCCTTTCGGTGTCCATCGCTTGCGTCTCGACTTGCGCCGGGAGAGGCGGCCGCTCCAAGGGCAGCGTCCACGACACTGTCGCCCATATAAGCAAGGGCCCGTCGGGATACTGCTCGCAGTTTTAATTGAGTATGTAATTTGTGTACGCGACAAATGCCCGGATGTATACTGCATTGGCAAGTATTTCTGAGTATACAGCGGATCTTGCTAAATCTACTCAACTTCCCCAAAATGCATTGCGGCTCTTCTGACTTCTGAAAAGTTTTGGATAATGGCGGACGAATGCGATGATTCTGGTGACAGCCAGCAACAAACTGCGTACACATGTAAGTATACTGTAACGTGATTTTTATGTTTCCAGCTGACTTTAAATCGTATTGATAATGAACGTTACTTTATTGTTGTTGGAATTGTATGTTAACATTACGAATCGAAGGTCCTGCCAGCCGGCCAGCCTACTGACGGTAATTTACCATAGAGGTTAGCGAGCGCAAGCAAAGCGGCAAATGTGCAGTTTTTACTGACGTTAACTAAGAAGATAGTGCTTATGTTAATACGTGGTTATATATTAACTAACTGTGGTAAATAACGCGGTGCACCGTTGTCCGTTAAAGGGACAGATGCAGACAAAGAGCGCCTCATCCGGTGGAGGGAATGATGAACACCAGTGTATATAGATGGGAGATGTACTGCTCTCCTGAGATTTCTAGCTGAAACGTTCTGTTAAACAGTTATTGTATTTGGCAAGAAATCATCAATGAACTGTAACACTTTTGCTGATCTTCATATAGGATGTTTATTGAAGATCATGGGGTGGAGGGAAGGTGGAGCCCGGATGTACAAAGAAGAATTGGGAGACCTTGATGCAGAAATACAAGGTGAGCTGGTATTATTGAACACTATAGCATAAAATAAACAAGATGAAGTTGTCTTTCTTATAAATAATCGGGCAAAGTCAGTGCTGGGTAATATCTACAATGTGTTAAAACATCAGAGTCCACTAAGTTGGTCCCATGTGGAACAATATTACAGTACATATTCTAATATATGACTAGTGGTGAATAGTTGATCTAAGAAATGATTACAAGAAGAGTTTGTATATGTCGTTTATAGGAACTGACGGTGTCGGCACTGAGGGAGGCGAGGTCACTGCTGCATACTGGTGTTTGTTATCATGGATGAGGTGATGGAGCTAAGACCTGCTATTACGCCACTACACCCCATCTCCTCAGCCATGATGTCAACCACTGCAGCAGGGTCTCTCCTCCAGAGCGGGAGGGAAATAGACCTGCAGGCCTAAAACATGAGTTAACAATAATATATATTCAGATATTTATTATAGGATAAGCAGTAGACAATTGATGAATGGATAGATGGATATTTATTATTTAGATTTGTACAGATCATCAGATATATTCCTCTCGATGTGGAGGAGCAGCGGCTCTACTCCGAGCTCCTCCCGTGTGACGGAGCTCCTCACCCTATCTCTAAGGGAGCGCCCCGCCACCCTGCGGAGGAAGCTCATTTTGGCCGCTTGTATCCGGTATCTTATTCTTTCGGTCATGACCCAGAGTTCATGACTATAGGTGAGGGTAGGAACGTAGATTGACCGGTAAATTGAGAGCTTTGCCTTTCGGCTCAGCTCTCTCTTCACCACGACGGAACGATACAACGACCGCATTACTGCAGCCGCTGCACCGATCCGCCTGTCAATCTCACGTTCCATCCTTCCCTCACAAGACCCCAAGATACTTAAACTCCTCCACTTGAGGCAGGAACTCCCCCCCGACCTGGAGGGAGCAAGTCACCTTTTTCCGGTCGAGAACCATGGCCTCAGATTTGTAGGTGCTAATCCTCATCCCGGCTGCTTCACACTCGGCTGCAAACCGCCCCAGGACATGCTGGAGGTCCTGGCTCGAAGGAGCCAACAAGACCACATCTTCTGCAAAAAGCAGGGATGAAATCCAGTGGCTCCCGAACCAGATCCCCTCTGGCCCACGGCTGCGCCTAGAAATCCTGTCCATAAAAATAATGAACAGAACCGGTGACAAAGGGCAGCCCTGCCAGAGTCCAACATGCACCTGGAACAGGTCTGACTTACTGCCGGCAATGCGAACCAAGCTCCTGCTCCGGTCATACAGGGACCGAACAGCCCTTAGCAGAGGGCCCCCGACCCCGTACTCCCGAAGTACCTCCCACAGAATGCCACGAGGGACACGGTCGAATGCCTTCTCTAAGTCCACAAAACACATGTGGACTGGTTGGGCAAACTCCCATGAACCCTCGAGCACCCTGCAGAGGATATAGAGCTGGTCCAGTGTTCCACGGCCAGGACGAAAACCGCATTGTTCCTCCTGAATCCGAGGTTCGACTATCGGCCGAATTCTCTTCTCCAGTACCCTGGAATAGACTTTCCCGGGGAGGCTGAGAAGTGTGATCCCCGATGGTTGGAACACACCCTCCGGTCCCCCTTTTTGAATAGAGGGACCACCACCCCGGACTGCCAGTCCAGAGGCACTGTCCCCGACTGCCACGCGATGTTGCAGAGACATGTCAACCACGACAGCCCCACAACATCCAGAGACTTGCGGATCTCATCCACCCCCGGTGCCTTGCCACCGGGGAGCTTCTTAACTACCTCGGTGACTTCAGCCCGGGTAATGGGTGGATGAACCTCCGAGTCTCCAGCCTCTGCTTCCTCAATGGAAGAATTGTCAGTGGGATTGAGAAGATCCTCGAAGTATTCCTTCCACCGCCCGACGATATCCCCAGTCGAAGTCAGCAGCTCCCCACCTCTACCGTAAACAGTGTTGGTGGAGGGCTGCTTCCCCTTCCTAAGGCGCCGGATGGTTTGCCAGAATTTCCTCGAGGCCCCCCGAACTCTTCCCAGACCCGAACCTTTGCTTCAGCGACCGCCCGCGCTGCAGCACGCCTGGCCTGTCAGCTGCCTCGGGAGTCCCCCGAGCCAACCAGGTTCGGTAGGATTCCTTCTTCAGCTTGACAGCATCCCTTACTTCCGGTGTCCACCACCGGGTTCGGGGATTGCCACCACGACAGGTACCGGAGTCCTTACGGCCACAGCTTCGAACAGCCGCGTCCACAATGGAAGCAGAGAACAAGGTCCATTCGGACTCAATGTCCCCAGCCTCCCTCGGGATCTGGTCAAAGCTCTCCCGGAGGTGGGAGTTGAAGACCTCCCTGACAGAGGGTTCCACCAGACGTTCCCAGCAGACCCTCACAACACGTTTAGGTCTGCCAAGTCTGTCCAGCTTCCTCCCCTGCCAGCGGATCCAACTCACCACCAGGTGGTGATCAGTTGACAGCTCAGCCCCTCTCTTCACCCGAGTGTCCAAGACATACGGCCGGAGGACAGATGACACAACCACAAAGTCAATCATTGACCTCCGGCCTAGGGTGTCCTGGTGCCACGTGCACTGATGGACACCCTTATGCTTGAACATGGTGTTCATTATGGATAAACCGTGACTAGCACAGAAGTCCAATAACGGAACCCCACTCGGTTTCTGATCGGGGAGGCCGTTCCTCCCAATCACGACCCTCCAGGTAACACTGTCATTGCCCACGTGAGCGTTCAAGTCCCCCAGTAAAACAATGGAGTCCCTGGTTGGAGCACTCTCAAGTACCTCTCCCAAGGACTCCAAGAAGGCCAGGTACTCTGCACTGCCGTTTGGCCCGTAGGCCGAAACAACAGTGAGAGACCTATCCCCGACCCGAAGGCGCAGGGAAACGACTCTCTCGTTCGCTGGGGAAAACTCAAACACATGGCGGCTGAGCTGGGGGGCTATAAGCAAGCCCACACCAGCTCGGCGCCTTTCACCGCGGGCAACTCCAGAGTAGAAGAGAGTCCAGCCTCTCTCAAGGAGTTGGGTTCCAGAGCCCAGACTGTGCGTGGAGGTGAGCCTGACTACCTGTAGCCGGTAACGCTGTACCTCCCGCACTAGCTCAGGCTCTTTCCCCCCCAGTGAGGTGACATTCCATGTCCCCATGGCTAGAGTCACCGTCCGGGGATTGGGTCGCCGGGGCACCCACCCAGGACAGCCACCCAAATCACACCGCACCGGCCCCTTCTGAACCCTCCTGCGGGTGGTGGGCCTACAGGAGGGCGGGCCCACGTCGCTCCTTCGTGCTGCGCTCGGCCGGGTCCCGTGGGCACAGACCCGGCCACCAGACGCTCGCCTGCCTAAAACATTTAACAGGAAACATTTGTCTGTAAGAACTTCTACTGTGTGGTATTACTTATAAACTGCACTACTGAAAAAATAATACCCCAACAATAATCATGTTCCTGCAACACAGGGATCTGGACATTTGGAGCAGACACTGCAGCTACGAGCCTCTGAGGATATCCCGGGACTGCTGGAGTGGCTCGTTGGCTTCGT
The DNA here is from genome assembly GCA_029853015.1 of Chelidonichthys spinosus. NCBI lineage: Eukaryota > Metazoa > Chordata > Actinopteri > Perciformes > Triglidae > Chelidonichthys > Chelidonichthys spinosus. Next base: position 1,325,506 of record CM056827.1, on the reverse strand, counting down.
TGCTGTCATCCCCATCACCACCGTGGGACTATGGACATGGAACCCATCTGTTCTGTTAGTAAGCAGTGGACGAGGTTCTCCTTGGAACGCCTTGAAAGACAGAAGTCCTTCCTTAAATCCCGTTACCCAAAGTAGAGGCCCAGAGGGGGATCATGAGGATTGACCTGCAGTACGGCCGTCTGGCACCAACCTGTAACAGAAAACATCATGGGCCCTAGTTTCGTGGCGCAGCGCAGGGTGGCGGAGCCGGCGTAATGCAAGTTTCGACCCACGCAGCCTTGTGCACGGTCAGTTTGGCAGTCTGGTGGATCACCTGCGGCAACATGAGTGTGGGTCGAAACTTGCATTGCGGAGCCGGCGTAATGCAAGTTTCGACCCACGCAGCCTTGTGCACGGTCAGTTTGGCAGTTTGGTGGATCACCTGCGGCAAGATGGGTGTGGCGGCGCAGCAGGGGGAGGCGTCACAGATTCAGCTTGGTGTAGCGGAAGTTTCGTGGCAAAAAGCCTCACCGAGACTGCGCCGAAAGCCCATTAATTCAAGGCGAATCACAGCTGGTGGAATGGAAGTTTGCCTGATGGCGCGTAGTGCGCACATGTCACCAAGACCTCACACGCAGGTTCCCAGTTCCAGGCACATTTAAATGCAATAAATAATCACAACAAACACTATTTAATGCAACTAATTAACCTGTCACATCTGACGTCAGATTAAAGGCGGATGGCATGCGTAACGGAAACTCAGCCTCTTGGACCAAAACATCTCCCTCGCTCTCTCCTGTTTTTTATGATATCGGCATTGTTATTATTATGATACGTACGCACAGCGCGTGATGCGCGTGGTGGGAGCGCCGGCGCTGCTTCTGTCGGGTTGTCAAGTGACGAAACTTGCACTGACGCATTAAAGGTGAGGAGAGGAGCTCATTTGATCTGAATCGGCTGTATTACAGTTTTTTTCAATTGTTTACATGCAATTTTGAAAACCGGGTTCTTTTTTTCAAAATATAATTACAAGTATCCAAACACCACACTCAATTTGCATAATTCCTAGATTGTTTGCAAAATGACACACTTCAGTCAAAACATACACACATATTTGTGAAAATGCTATAAGTTTTCATTTAACCAACACAGTCCTCAATGATCAGACACTATTGCAGCCAGTTTCACACTGCTGTGATAAATAAAAAACAAATTTGTAAAAAAATAATTTTAGGAAATAGCATGTGCTAGATTTTTGGCCAGACATTGTTATGTAAGGGGTTATTTAGATGTCAAAGAAATAGTGACAAACCCACAACATTCTTCATGATTAGTTTGAGATATAGGGAGAATGTACACAAATAGGCCTACTATAAACTTACAAAGCACTGCACAACACTGATGCTGCAGACTGAATATTTCAAGAATTTATTTTATCTACCTCTTTATTTTATCTACCTCTTCCTCTATCTCCTTCTTCTCCTCTTTGTCAAAGAAATAGTGACAAACCCACAACATTCTTCATGATTAGTTTGAGATATAGGGAGAATGTACACAAATAGGCCTACTATAAACTTACAAAGCACTGCACAACACTGATGCTGCAGACTGAATATTTCAAGAATTTATTTTATCTACCTCTTCCTCTATCTCCTTCTTCTCCTCTTCCTCTACCTGGGCCTCCTCCTCTACCTCCTTCTCCTCTTCCTCTACCGCCTTCATCTCCTCTTTGAGCTCCCCCTCTCATTCTCACTCTTCTTCTTCTAGCTCCTTCCATTTTTGTTGAAGACAGGTGAACTCACCTGCTGCCTTTTATAGCACACCTGAGTGCTGCATTTTCAAATAAGCACATGTGTGCTTCCACACTTGGTGGATGTGATTATCCAAATTTGTTTTGTTATCTGTGTCTAACAGGGCGTACCCACCAAACGCGATGAACGCGATTTAATCACGCGACAAATGAAATCGCGTCGCGCTAGACGCTCCAGTTTTGACGCCGGTCCAATATGCCAAAAAACGCCTCATCGCGTCGCGCAACGAGCCCGCCCAAACAACAACATTTCTTCCGCCATTTCATTCTCTCGTCGATCATGGCTGAGATAACCACCATCGCTGCACTGTATCTACTCTGGAGAAGTTCCCAGCTTCGTCTGCGGGCTAGGCGCTTTTTGTTCCTGTCCCTGTAGAGGGGACAGGAACTATCATATAGCTCTGGGTGAGCGGTCACGGCGACTATCAGTGTCTCCTCCATCTTCTTCACTGGAGCGGCAAGCCGGCAAAAAGCGAGGGAACACCAGGACGTCCGTACGTCAGCACGTCGGTGACGATCTCAACGCTGATAGGCTGTCGCGGCGCGTCTTCACGCGAATTCGCCGCAAAAGTTCAATTATTTCAACTCGAGCGATGGCACGATGAAGCGATGAACCGATTTTTCGCGTCCATCGCGTCCATCGCGCCGCGCTATCGCGTCCATCGCGTCCATCGCGTCGCCCGGCGCGATGAAGCGTCTAATCGCGTCTTTGCATTGACTTTACATGTAATCTTGTCGCGCGATGAAGTTTCATCGCGTTTGGTGGGTACGCCCTGTTAGGTGTGAAAATGTGTGTAGCGTTTTACAAATCCCTGTGTGTAATGTTTTGCAAAAAGGGTGAAGCAGACATTGTGTGTAATGTTGTGCGAATCTGTGGAGGTGTTTTGCTCCTTGGAGTAGAATTTCGCAAATTGTGTGGACATTTTTATTTTAGTGTGTAAACAATCGTAAAAAACTGTAATCCCAGTCCACGCTTCATTCCTCCTCGTCTCCCACTCACGCCTTCTTCTCCTCCCTCTTTCCCACTTGTGCGGGTGGGCGAGACGGGAGGTGTGCCTGCGCGAGCCTGCGCGGTGCACGGGAATTGCAAAGTCCAGGCGGACACACCCCGTCGGCGTGGCGCAGGTGCGCTGCGCGCTGACTACGCCTAGTCTACAAAACTAGGGCGCCATATATTCCATTTATTCTGAACGTTTTTCTATTCATTTTTTTGATAAACTACTTATTTCTTCTTATCATACACGTATTGCAACCTGTATATATAACATGGATTATTTGTCTAATAAATTATTCACTAATATCCCACTACTTGTTTATTTTTATCACACCAAACTCATACATATTATTAAACTACTTATATTAGCCTACATGTCTGTTGATTTTTTTTATGCATGCATATGCACATCTATTGATAATCAAATAATAAAGGAAGTTATTTAAACTAGATAAGTCACATTACTTACTTCAGAGGGAAATCCCGTACATGTGAATAATGTAGCTCCTCCGATGGGCAGATTGCCTCCGTCGTCTCCGTGGTGAAGGTGCTGGTTCTGTGATCAGAGGTATAATACGATCTATGAACAATTAATGATCGATAAAAGCTGCTTAATAGTCGCGATCGATGGCGAGTGAATACAGCTACTCGGGTAAGAGGAAGAAAGGGAAAGTGTGGGAGCGTGCATATATAATAAACTGTAGAAAACATTTGACAATTGTAATTTGACTTAAAAAATATTTAGAAATATTTAATTAAGGGTAATAATAATCATGCTTTATATTTTGATAAGTAATTTCCCTTAAACAGGAGCTAGAACCGCTAACATAATCGATTCTGTTACGTGAGAGAAGATGAGGACGAGATGTCAATAAAGTAAAAACATTTTTTTTAAAAAGTAGTATGAGATGTGTATACTTCCATGTGAACAGTCTGAGGGTAACAGCATACTCACATGTTAATTTAGTAGGCAGTATGCAGTACATACACGTTGAGTATGTAGTAGGCAGTACGTTAGTATGGCATTTCGAACACAGCCCTGGTTCAGGTGATCACTACCTCATTAACTGGAATGAGGTGATTCTGTGTTGGAATTCAAGAGACTGGAATTTAATATCTGCCATACATGTAGAGATGCTGATGTAAGAACAGAATGGAGTGGTCTCTTCATTCTCTCCAGAGCTGATACACACACACACACACACACAACATATGCTCATACATACACTTAAAAATACCAACAACACAACATTTATAAATAAAATAAATAATACATAAAAACCATATTCCTCTTCTTCTTTGTCTTCATGCCACCAAATTCACTGTAGAAGCATGGTGGTGCTCCCTAGACATGAAGGGCTGTAAGCTAATGAAGACACTGCGATTCTTATTTGTATTTTTTCGTGAGGTTTATTTTACACCTGGGGTCCGTTTAACAAAGCTGGGGTCCGTTTCACAAAGCAGGTTTAGTGAAAACCTTGAGTTAGTTAACCCTGAGATGAGGGAAACTGGTTTTTCGGTTTCACAAAGCCAGTTCAGCATAAATCTGGGTCAGTTACCCGGGTAACATGCTCTGTGAAACTAACCTGCTCGCTAGCAGGTTTGCTTCAACAAACCCTGAGTTTCTCCCTACATGTCTCCGCCTTTTTCCGGAATCTGAACCAACTCTGAAAAAAATGTGCCGTCCTTTCATCGTCAACCTAATTGATATGGAAATATAGTGATTCTAGCAGCTTTACGTCGGGAGAGGATTTTGATTACTTTTCCTTTCAATCACATTAGATATTATCTAAACAATATTCTCCGACATTTTCAACATATCGCGGACATAATCCGCAACCAGATTCTTTGCGGAGGTAGTGTTTGAACGGGAGATTTATGAAATGTACATTCCTGTGTTGAAATACCTGCTTATATTTACTGTTTAATATGTGAAATATGATTAAAATCATATGCCTTTATCAACGTATTTGCGCAATATTCTTATGCTTAATTTTCAACTGAAGCCACTTTCTTTCTGTGCCTGGGGGGATTACACCCAATAAATATGATGATTTATTTGTGAACTACAGGAATCGAACCGCTATCGCCTGCACCATAGGGAGCGTTGCTAACCATTACACCACAGTGTCGCTCTCCAAACATGAAAATGAACACTTCTTAGCTTTAGATCAATAGACTGTTTCATTCAGTTATACACATTAGATCGGGCAGTAAATGTCTGCCACGCCAACTATCGCTACTTTGCTGCAGTTACGTTGCTCCGCTTTCTCAGGATGAGCTCGTTTTCTACATAAACACTCGGTAATATATAATGACGCTCTCCCCGTTGCCATGGTAAATTGTAGTATCGGAGCTCCATTGCTGATGGCTTTGTAGAGTCGGCAGGCACGCGCGTAACTCAGAGTTTACATACTCAGAGTTGACTGAACTAATTCAAAACCACTGTTCTGAAACCGAAAACTCAGAGTTTCCCATCTCAGAGTTGTTCAACTCAGAGTTCAGGGTTAGGTTCAGAGTTTGTTGAACCTGCTTTGTGAAACGGGCCCCAGGTTTATTGAAAACCTTGAGTTAGTTAACCCTGAGATGAGGGAAACTCTGGTTTTTCCGTTTCACAAAGCCAGTTCAGCATAAATCTGAGTCAGTTACCCGGGTAACATACTCCGTGAACCTAACCTGCTCGCTAGCAGGTTTGCTTCAACAAACCCTGAGTTTCTCCCTTCATGTCTCCGCCTTTTTCCGGAATCTGAACCAACTCTGAAAAAATATGCCGTCCTTTCATCGTCAACCTAATCGATATGGAAATAAAAGTGATTCTAGCAGCTTTGCGTTGGGAGAGAATTTTGATTACCTTTCTTTCAATCACATTAGATACTAAACAATATTCTCCGACATTTTGAACATTTCATATCGCGGACATAATCCGCAACCAGATTCTATGCGGAGCTAGCTTTTTTGCGAACGGGAGATTTATGAAGTGTTTAAGTATATTCCTGTGTTGAAATACCTGCTTATATTTACTGTTTAATATGTGAAATATGATTAAAATCATATGCCTTAGTCAACGTATTTGCGCAACATTCTTATGCTTAATTTTCAACTGAAGCAACTTTCTTTCTGAGCCTGGGGGGATTACACCCAATAAGGATGATAATTTATTCTTTGAATTATTTTGTGAACTACGGGAATTGAACCACTGTCGCCTGCACCATATGCAGTGTTGCTAACCGTTACACCTCAGTGTCACTCTGTAAAGCTGAGAATGAACACGTATTACCTTTAGATCAATCAACTGTTTCATTCAGTTATACACATTAGATCGGGCAGTAATTGTCTGCCTCGCCAACTATCGCTACTTTGCTGTAGTTACGTTGCTCTGCTTTCTCAGGATGAGCTCGTTTTCTACATAAACACTCAGTAATATCTAATAACGCTCTCCTGGTTGCCATGGTGAATCGTAGAATCGGAGCTCCATTGATGATGGCTTTGTAGAGTCGGCAGGCACGCGCGTAACTCAGAGTTTACATACTCAGAGTTGAGTGAACTAATTCAAAACCACTGTTCTGAAACTGAAAACTCAGAGTTGCCCATCTCAGATTTGTTCAACTCAGAGTTCAGGGTTAGGTTCAGAGTTTGTTGAACCTGCTTTGTGAAATGGGCCCCAGACCACAGCAATCAGACAAAACATACTACAAACTCAACAACACCTGGCCTGAAAAGGAGATGGACGAAGCATAGCTTTTAAATTTCCATCCCCCATTTACATACATATAACCACATAAAGACACCATCAAGACACACATAACGACAAATAAATAAGTAAAATACAAGCAAACATGTCCTATATTTATTTATTTATATAACCACCCCATCTTGCCTACTGTACAAATCAAACAACTGTTGTTTAAACTTTCTTTCAAACTCATTTAGGCTTTTGTTATTTATAACATTTTCGGCCAAACTATTCCACATAATTACTCCACAAACTGAGACACTCATAGATTTAAGGGTAGTTCTTGTGAGCTGCTGTGCCAGTTTATGTTTACCCTGAAGGTCATATCTCTTGGCACTTTCCCTTTCAAAGAAAAGTCCTTGGATAATAACAGGTAGGTGATTATAATTTGCCCTATAAAAAATTTGTACAGTTTTTAATTTGATCAAATCTAGAAATTTCAATGCAGCTGCCCTCAAGAACAAGTCATTGGTATGTTCATTGTACTTTAGATTGCAAATGATACGGATTGCTCTTTCCTGTAGGATAATCAGTGGATGCAAGTTGGTGTTATATGTGTTGCCCTAGACCCCCACACAGTACTTCAAATAAGGAAAAATAAAAGCATAATATAGTGAAAGTAAAGACTGATAATTTAGTATATGCTTAGTTCTTCGCATGACACCAACACTCCTTGCAATTTTGGAACAGACATTTTTTATCTGAGGTTTCCAACACATTTTTTCATGGATTATCACTCCAAGGAATGTAGTTTCTTCTACTTTTTCAATTATTACATTGTCAATTTTATTTTGAACCGGGACATCAGTTTTGTGTTTACCAAATAACATCCAAATTTAGAAGTAGTTTGTTCAAAGTGAACCAATTTTTCAACTTATTAATTTCCTATGTGGTCGTTTCCAAGCGTGGCTGTAAATTTTCTCCAGAGCAAATATGTTGTTGTCATCAACAAAGACTACAATTTTCATCACATTTGATATCAAACAAATATCATTAATAAACAATATAAATAAGATGGGGCCTAATACCCACCCTTGAGGTACGCCACAAATTATATCTCTACAGGTTGAAATATTATTAACTATTTGGACAAATTGCTATCTCTCGTTCAGATAGCTTCTCAGCCATCCTAGAGCAATAACCCTAATGCCATATCGCTCTAGCTTGCTTAACAAAATTTTATGATCTGTGGCAGCCATTCCCAATTCCCATCCCATCCCATCCCATTGCTCTTGGCCTGCAAGAGCAAAGTGTCCGGCCCGTGCGGACCCAGTGACACAATGCAATAACCTGCCATGAGGTGAAATAAAGAGTTTGGTAAAGTTGGAAATATATTTATAGATTCGAAATTCCGGGATCAATAAATCTGAAGTGAAACGATTTTCAAACACAAATGACGCCTCTGACCCGCCGTAATATCATAGACTTCAAGCTACAAGGACCAAAACCAAAATACAAGCCGTCCTCCGAGCTGGAATCCATGTGGGCAGTCTGATTTTTGAAAACTGTGAGAGGAGTGAAATGGGCCTGTAATTTGTAAAAAGAGGTCTGTCACCTGTTTTGAATAATGGGATAACTTTAGCTGTTTACTGTTTTACTTGGAAAAAATCCTGTTTGGAAGGACAGATTACAAATCTATGTCAATGGTTTAAGAATTCCAGCCATGATCTTTTTGATTATTGTCATATCAAAATCATTCAAATCTGTGGATGTCTTGTTATTACAGTTATTTAGTATAATGATTATTTTATTTTAATCTGTTGGTTTCAGAAACATTGTAATTGGATTTTGCTCCACTCATTCCCCTGGTGACCCGTAATTTTCCGTTTCACTCTCGATGATCTTTTTCAGCGAGCTGGGGCCCAACACCTACAAAAAATTGTTTAAACCTTCCACCACTTCCTCCATACTTGTAATTGATATATAGTTTTCCATAAAAGAATCTGGGTAAGAGTTCTCATTTGTCCTACTGATAATGTTACTTACTAGTAGTACTTTCCATTTGTCCTTCAGATTATTTTTCTTACTTTCAATTAAATTGGCGTCCTCATAATAGTGTTTATTTTTGTATTTTTTGTTTTTCAGTTCTGCCTCCTTGGTTCTATATTTAATCAATTGCCTATATAAATGTTTTTTTCTTTTTACAAGCATTTATCAGTCCTTTTATTAACCATGGGCTGCTTGTACTTTTATTTTTCTGATTGACCTTTTTAAGTGGACAAATCTTGTCATACATTCCTGTAAATATTTCTAAAAATGTATCATAAGCTATATCTACATCATTTTATTTCAAAACTGAATCCCAGTTTTGAGCTAATTGGTCAGCTTTGAATGCATTAACTGATTCTTCTGTTCTTATTAATCTGATATTTGATTTATCTTTCCTCAATCTATAGTTGCGATCATACACCATGAAAACAGGTAGATGGTCACTCGTAGAGTTCTCAACGGGTCGGGTCGGCCCAACAAACCCGACGGGGTTTATCAGGCAGATAAATTGCATTTATTAGAATGTTTCTGAGTAATATTTACAGCTATGGTTAAATTTCTCATAGAAATTATTATCTGGATCAATTGCATCCATCATGCTATAAGGTTTGTAGTCTGTAAACCTAGAAGTTTCCATTCACAACATCACTCCCCTTCAGGGAAGTATGATCATCAACAGACATGCAGAACACTTATCCAAGTTAACGGGCATAACGGGAATTGGTCAGACAGTACATGAGGCAAAAGCTCAATGAGAAGAAAAGAAAAGCGGAACTCCACAGAGCTTGGTCTACAAACTTAAGCTTTAGGGGCTGGCCTACTGATAAGATTAAAAATAAATAGATAAATAATAATAACAGAATGTAACTAACAAACTTTTCATATTACCCCTTTTATTCAGTGAGCAGGATCAAATAGAAATCTGACAGGTAAACTATTGGGTTATACGTGAATGAGGGCTTTAGTCCAAAACAAGGCAAAACAAACAGAAAGTTGATAAACAATAATAATCGTGATAAAATAAATATGTAAAAATAAGGGTTAAATGAAAGAATCACCCAGTCCCGGCGGCATGGGCGGGCATTGGCGGGCCGTGCCCGCCCACAGAGTCAGCCATGCCCGCCCTGGGCTGGAAGCTGTTTATTTTATTTGGGTTTTGTTTTTTACCTCAGAGTGGCCAACGCTCTGTTATTCCTATCTCGGTTTGTCGATCATACAATTCAACCAATCCAATCAACGAACAAACGTGCTGCCCAATTACAGGGGCTGGGGAGGCAGGTCATTGAGTCATACTCATGAGAGGGACGCTGTTAGTACATGACTTTCATGGGCTGCGTTTTGGATCGCATGCATTTGACTTGAGAGGATCCGCCGGCACTCGTCATAAACACGTCAAGTTCCCGCCACGTCAAGTCGGACACATGCACTTCACGGACTTTTTTTTTTTTTTTAATTACAAACTTTATTAATAATTATATACATAACAAAACTATCGAGCCAGGGGAAACTTCACGGACTTTGGACAAAGAATATGGGCTGCTCAGTGACGCTGGCTTTCTTTGTCGCTGATGAGTTCGAGCCAAGGCATTTGAACTCCTGTTGTTGACGGAGGCTGAGGAATTTTCTCACGTGGGGAATACCACGTGATAATTCTAACCAACTAGGGCAACGTTGAGGGGAGTGTCTTATGTCCGCACTTATTTGAGACCATCTGCACAGAAAAGCATGTGGAGGGAGGTACCCTGGAGATACCGCGAGTTTTTAAAGTCATGTGACATGTCGCAAAGGGAAGTTATCACCAGCTTTTGTGACGTTTTTTTCCCAGAATGCATGGTTTTGCGAGGCAAATGCATGTTGTCATGTCGCAGTTGCTCATAGAGTCGCTAGTTAGCTGTGTTGTTCGGAATGGATATCCGTATTTTCTTCCGCAAAAGTACGCGGACAAGAAGTGATGACGAGAGCGGGAGCGAGCAGGAAGCAGCAATATTTACTTCTACTGAAAATGTCAGCACTGAAGTCAACAGTAACACTGGAGTAAACATTCATGCTAGGAGAGGTAGCTCCCTAGCTGCTGTATCTCTCCCAGGATGAATGTTAACTTCAGTGTTCAGGTTGACATCAGTGCTTCTGTTTCCAGTAGAAGTGAAGCTATGGCAAGCCGTTTTAACATTTAATCGAACCACACTACTATCTGTAATTATATTTTAGATATCCATAATACCATTTCTGGTAATTAAAGATATCCAAAATACATTCTTAGTAGTAAAAATGATATTTTAAGATATCTACAACTTTGATTGTACTAGTCAAAACTAAATTTAAGATATCTAAAAATCCTTAAAAAGTAAAAGTGGCCGTTTTATCATTTAATAGCTTAACTGGATATGTATTGCAGATATCTGTAATTCAATTCTTCCTAGTCAAAAACAACATTTCAGATATCCACAATGGCATTCTTCCTAGGACAAATGACGTCACTTTTGCCATTCATGTGTATTGGGCTTTCAATTTCAGATATCCACAATTACATTCTGGATATTTAGAATGAACATTCTGGATATCTGCAATTGAATTCTTACTAGGAAAAAAACTCCCATTTCAGATATCTTCAATCCAATTGTTACTAGTCATAATTTAAAAATGGCATCCTGTCTACCTGTCAACAGATATCAACAATACATTTGTGGATATCTGCAATTGTATTGTTCCTAGTCACAATTCTAATAGAAAAGTAGAAAGGTACTTATTCCACCCATAAATCCCTTTATAGAGGTGATGACACTGACTCCAGTCAGCATTACAGCCGCTTTAACTGAAGCTCAGTTTGAGACATGAACAGTGATGGTGAGTCTGTCAGCAGGGGGCGCCGCTCACCAAGCAACACCTGATCAGTTCCCCTGCAGGTACTGAACAGAGAAGGCCTCCAGCTGAGTCTCCAGCTCCGTTGCCCGGTTCCTGGAAACACAAACAACTAATAAGAAGTCGTACAGGAAGTACTTTTACTTGTCAGTACAACAGCACAGATACACTTTACTTTTCTTCATACACCACTTGATACTCAAATTGTAACCCCACTTCATGTATACATTGTCTTGAATAATACGCATGATAATCTGTATTTATAAAGCACTTTTCAATGCAAAGTTACATGGAAGTGGCTTCCATGGCTGAACCAAGATTAAACCATTTCAAATAAACTAGAGCAAACACACACACACATATCGTAACTGTGTCCTAAAGTTAATGATGCTTTTTTATCAGCTTAAGTTATTTCAAAGGTGTCAGTGATTCTGCGGCAGACTGGGACTCTGAAAACCAGCAGAGTCTGAGGATCTGAGCTGCATCTCAGTTCATCAGGGAAGAGCCATCAAGTTTTTACAGATGACCAGTAAAACCTTGTATACATTGTAAAACTTACTGGTAACCAGTGAATTGAGGATCAAACAGGCTGATGGTCTCATCTTCTAGTATTCATTAAAATACCAAATAGCTATATTTATGCTTGATATTTGTGATGATGGGCTGCACGGTGGTGTAGTGGGTAGCACTGTCGCCTCACAGCAAGAGGGTCCTGGGTTCGATTTCCGGGTCGGGGTCAAATTCGGGTTCCTTCTGTGTGGAGTTTGCATGTTCTCCCCGTGTAAGCGTGGGTTCTCTCCCGGTTCTCCGGCTTCCTCCCACAGTCCAAAGACATGCAGGATGGGGATAGGTTCATTGATGACTCTAAATTGGCCGTGAGTGTGAATGGTTGTCTGTCTCTACATGTCGGCCCTGTGATAGACTGGTGACCTGTCCAGGGTGTACCCTGCCTTCACCCAATGACAGCTGGGATCGGCTCCAGCCCCCCTGTGACCCTGAATACAGGATAAGCGGTAGAAAATGGATGGATGGATGGATTTGTGATGATGTTAGTTCATGCCACAGATTGCTCAAACACCCTGAGGCTTTGCTGATAAGTCTATTTATGATTTTGTCTTTTGCTCTCATCTGCTGTAAATGAATAAAGAGCTTTATGTGTCTCTGCCAGGAGGATTGGTGGTAGTTATCGCTGCGTGTCGTTGCTCCATCCCGATACTTTGGATTCCACACACCACAACCACCACAACCTCAGAGCCTAATCAGTAGACCGACTTTGTTTCTAGATAGACTACAGCTCACTTCTGGCCTATACCGTATTTTCCGCACTATAAGGCGCACCTAAAAACCTTAAATTTTCTCAAAAGCCGACAGTGCGCCTTATAATCCGGTGCGCCTTATATATGGATCAATATTGAGCCGCAACAGGTCTCGCAACTACGGTAAGCAGCTGCAGACTCGATTTTCCCCCGTAGAAGAAGTAAGGCGCGGTGCATGCATTTAATTCGGACACTGAAGAAGAAGAATTCGAGGGATTCGTGGATGAGGAATAAATTAATAAAGTGAGCTTTACGTGTTTATTTTGTGTGTTGTGAATATGGACATTAACGTTTGAACAACGTTGTTATTGTTATATTGTTATTGCTTTGCACTATTTCGAGTGTTACTATATTGTGATTGCACTTACGTTTGATTTACCGTAACAGTATCAGACTTTTTTTACGTTTTTTACGTGTTTACTGAATCGAGGAAAAGTTCCCCTCCACTATGTGATATAAATGTTGCACTACATGTTATACCTTGCTGTTGTTAAAAGTTAAACTGTCACGAAAAATACTACGTTACTGACTTTACCTCGGGGAAAATAATAAAACAGCTGTTCATTTTGGGAGTGAACGGAGTTGTCAGAACGCTGGTTTGTACCGGTAATCTATTACGGTAATAAAGTTTGACTGACCTGTCTGACTGTTTTGTTGACATGCCCTTTAGCGCAGCTCCATCTAATGGATGCATAACGTAACCCCAGCCTCTATTGTAGCATCTATTCTATGCGCCTTATAATGCAGTGTGCCTTATATATAAAAAAAGTTTTAAAATAGGCCATTCATTGAAGGTGCGCCTTATAATGTGGTGCGCCTTATAGTGCGGAAAATACGGTATGTAAAACTGATTATTATGTAAACATAAAATTGAACAGTTGATAATGAACAGTCTGTCATTGTGAATGACAAGAGCTATTAGTTCATTGTCAACTAAGATCAAAATAAATAAGTAAACACTCATTCTACCAGCTACCACCAAATGTTTCTTTCAATATGTAGAATTGATTTCCTAAATCATGACCCACTCTTCACAGTTAGTGTCAGTGCTGTTAGTCAGCCGATGCTACTCACAGTATGAAGGAGTGAGAGTGTGACCTCTGACCTGAAGGCCTTGGACCTCCTCTGGATGTTCTCCAGTCTCTGGATCCTGAAGCTCAGCCGCCGGATGTTTCCCTCCAGCTCAGCTTCGCTCAGGTCGACTCTCTGCGTGAGCCGGCTGAAGGTGGCCGACAGCTCCCTCAAACACAATCACAGCAGCAGCAGCAGATGAGTTTAACCTTCAGCCTCTCAACTGGGGGTCAATCAGGTGTGACGGTGTGAGGTCTTACTTGTGAACCTTTTGGCTGCAGGCGAGGCTGCTGATGTTGATGACGCCTCTCAAACGACGAGCAACGTGCTCCACGAGCTGCTGCTTCAGAGCGCGCTCCCTGCTGGCGTCAGTCCAGGTGAGCTTCTCGTACAGGTAGAGGAGACCATACAGCGAGAGGGAGAGGGCAATGAGACGACAGCCCACGGACCGCCACACCTGCAGCACACACACACACACACACCTGAGGTTCTACATTCTAGTTTTGCTAAAATACAGACTTAACAAACATTTCTTGAAGGGAACCTGAAATATAAGATTTTCATTACAGACAACTGCTTCTCTTCTTTGTTCATATGATGAACTTGAAAAGTCAGATAATAAAAAATAATAAAAAACAGAAACAAAAATAATTTATAAACACAGGACTTAAAAGGAAGTTTAGTTTCCTTGACAGACAGACTAAACAACCAGTCAAACATAGATAATCAATAATAAAAGCACCTACCACTCCACTGATCACCAGCACTGTCACAGATGCTCGGGAGGTGATGGAGACCAGACCTGTCGCTATGGAAACCGCTACCTCATCCTTTAAGGTAGAGCTTTGCTGCAGAGAAGAATATAAGATTTGATGTATACATAATAGAATTACAAAATAGTGGATGTGACATGTGGAAACACCTGTAGTCGAGAGTCGCCGCTGCTCAGTGCTCGCTTGGCATTGGCGGCTCCGATGAAGCGGGTGACAAGGGCGGTCCAACCCAGCGAGAACTGGAACTCAATGTTTTCACGGAAATCTGCACATAGGCTGACCAGGTTGAGGTCGTAGGTCAAGTCAAAGGAGGAGGAAGGTGTGGCTAGCTGCTCGTCGACGGATAGAGACAGCAGAGGACGGACGCTGTCTGAGGACAGAGGACAGGTCATCACATGACATATTTGTAACCGACGGGGAAAGAAAACATGGACAGAGTGAGACGTTGTACCAGTCATATGTCTCTTAGCTTCTTCAATGTCTTGGAGGATGCTGACGGAGCAGCGGTGAGACAAACAGCCCACCATCCTCTCGTCAATGTGTTGCAGCAGCTTCTGGAAACACGAGACAACGAGACCAGCCGTTACTTAAGGATGATTGATTACTTTACCAGGTCTTTCATTTATTGTCTTTTTGTGTTTATTACTGAGCGCTTACATCGTATAACAAAGAGAACGCTGAGATGGAAGGAGAGCTAATCCAGCCAGAACCAAAGGCTACTTCATTACCCAGCATGCTTCTGGCTGTCTGATGTCTTGATGAAATATGACTTTGGTGGCTGACTGTTGGTCCCACATCTTTACAGAGACCTGGCCGCCAAAATCCAACATGGGACGGTCAAAATGCCGAAGACTTCAAAACTGGAGTCCACAAACCAACGGGTGATGTCACCATGACGACGTCCACTTGAATGAATGATGTGTTCAGGTACAGTGGGATTACATAGTGGTAGTAGATCATAGTGGTAGTAGATCTTCTGTGCCAGTGCATTGAGCAAGTCAAAGACTGGATGTGCCTAAACTTCCTACAACTAAATGAGGACAAAACTGAGATAATTGTTTTTGGTGCTAAAAAAGAAAGGTTTAAAGTAATTCAACACCTTCACTTTCTGTCCTTGAAAACTTCAAACAAAGCCAGAAACCTTGGGGTTATTATGGATTCTGATTTACATTTCGACAGTCACGTTAAATCAGTAACAAAATCAGCCTACTATCACCTAAAAAATGTAGCAAGACTTAGAGGGCTCATGTCAGCTCAAGACTTAGAAAAACTTGTACATGCCTTTATTACTAGTAGGCTAGACTACTGTAACGGTCTCCTTGCAGGTCTTCCGAAAAAAACTGTCAGGCAGCTACAGCTTGTTCAGAACGCTGCTGCTAGAGTTCTTACAAAGACCAAAAAATGTGAGAACATTACACCAATTCTTAAATCCTTTCATTGGCTCCCTGTATGTCAGAGGATTGATTTCAAAATCCTCCTGCTCACATATAAATCACTGCATGGTACTGGCTTGGCCCTGCCCACCACCACTGCTGACTGGGTTGGCTGGTGAAAAAGTAGCACACATCAAGATGGCTTCCATTAGTGGAAACATGGGAGAGATTCAGCCTAACATGTTTGAGCCTCAGTCAGACCCGAATGCACCAAAATCAGCTACTAGCACACATAAGAGTGTAGTCCTCTGAACGCGTCGCTTGAAGTTGCTTGAAGTGGAAACAACTGACTTCTCTGATGGTAAGCGCCTTGTGTCATTTCCTGTTTCTCCGTCATACTGCAGGCTGTTTTTCTCTCTAGCCTAACTTGTTAATTTAACGTAGTGTCCCTATTCAGCAGCTAACTACTGCTAAATTTAAGCTTAAACACACGCTATCCTTGATTCAGCAGACACTTTTTTTCTAAGTTGCAAACCCCGAGCAGCTGGGAGGCTGGGTGAATGTCCGAAGTAGGCAGTTCTAAACCGAAGCCCACGGTTAACCACCATGTTCACGTGTCTAAGCGATTTTCCCTACTCAGCGACACACCCGCTGAGAAGCCAACTCTGGTCATCGGCAGCTCCATAGTGAGACAAGTGAAAATAGCGACACTAGCAACTTTAGTCAAATGTGTCCCAGGGGCGGACGACATCGAAGCTCCCTCCGCTCTCTCAATTCAATTCAATTCAATTTTATTTATAGTGTCAAATCACAACAGAAGTCATCTCAGGACACTCAACACATTGAGCAGGACTAGAATACGCTCAAAATTTCAAGAGTCAACACAATTTCAAATTCCCAACATCACCCAGGGGCAAGCGCTACAGCGACAGTGGTGAGAAAAAACTGACTTAATAGGCTTTTAGGCAGTAATCTCGTGCAGCCCAGGCCCTTGGGTTCCGACTGCATTTGGTGTTGGTGGTATAGTAGTAGTAGCATTAACTGTAGTGGTGGTATTAACAGAAGCAATAGTATCAACAGTACTAGTCAATTGCAGCAGGCACAGCCACGCCGAGATGGATCCATCCCAACCACGTCGCCGTAGACCAAAAGGTCAACTGTTCTTTCCTCACTACCATCCACAGAATAGTTCTCCTTAATGCCTACTGAGGAAGCCTCCTCCATCCTGATGTCTTCACTCTCCTCTTCTTTGGACACTCTCTGTCCCCCCACCTCACGACCAGCGCGATCATCTCCCTCCCCTCCCTGGCTGTCCAAACCTCTGTGAACCTACAGATCAGTGTTGCGAGCAGCAGAGAGAAAATCGAAGAAATCGGGCCAGCACAAGGACCGTGCTCACTACCACCACCTCCGCTCTGACTTCACCTCAACTGTTTCGGCAGCTAAATCTGCCTTCTACCTGGCTAAGATCAACTCTTCCGCCTCCAACCCCAGGAAACTCTTCTCCATGTTCTCCTCCCTCCTCACCCCTTCCTCCCTTACTGCCGATGACTTTACCAAGAAAGTAAATGACATCAGCTCCTCATTCACGCCTATTCCCTCCCAGAAGACATCTCCCCCAACTCTCAACTCTGATGGTCTTACCAGCTTTAGCCCCCTCACCTCTGAAGACGTTCACGCACTTGTTACATCTAACCATGCCACCACCTGCTCCCTTGACCCGATTCCCTCCTCTCTTCTCCAGGACATCTCACACGACATCTTGCCAACTCCTCCCTCACCTCAGGCGTCATTCCAGCGGATTTTAAACAGCTACCGTGAAGCCTCTCCTTAAAAAACCCACCCTAGACGCTACTGACATCCAAAGCTACAGACCTGTATCTCTTCTTTAATTCCTCTCTAAAACCTTGGAACGTGCCGCCTACAACCAACTGTCATCCTTTCTCTCGCAGAACAACCTCCTAGACCCTAATCAATCAGGATTCAGGACTGCTCACTCCACTGAGACGGCCCTCCTCACAGTGACCGAGTCCCTGCGAGACGCCAGAGCCTCATCCCACTCCTCCGTTCTCATTCTCCTCAACCTATCTGCTGCATTCGACACAGTCAACCACCAAATCCTCCTCTCCACTCTGGCTGAACTTGGCATAACTGACTCTGCTCTCACCTGGTTTACATCATACCTGACAAATCGCACCTTTCGGGTCACATAGAATGGCTCTCTGTCTAAACCCTGTTCTCTGGACACGGGTGTCCCTCAAGGCTCAGTATTAGGACAGCTTCTGTTCTCACTATACATCAGATCACTAGGTTCTGTTGACACCCAGCTTTTCCTCTCTTTCCCACTGTCCTCTGACACTCACAATGCAACTCGCATCTCGAAATGTCTGGCTGACATCTCTCTCTGGACAACTGCACCTCAAGCTTAACCTGAATAAAACCGAACTCCTCTTCATCCCAGGGAAAGACTGCCCTTGCATGGACCTGTCGGTCACTGTCGAGGGCATCACAGTATTGCCGTCGTCAACTGCGAGGAACCTGGGTGTAATCCTCGATGACCAACTATCCTGCACCCCCAACATCACTGCTCTGGCCCGATCCTGCAGATTTGCCCTCTACAATATTCGGACCTTCCTCACATAGGATGCAACACAACTCTTGGTCCAAGCACTGGTCATCTCCCGCCTTGACTACTGCAACTCTCTCTTGGCCGGACTCCCGGCCTCTGCGATTGAACCATTGCAGCATATCCAGAACGCTGCAGCACGCCTTATCTTCAATCTACCCAAATTCTCCCATGTGACCCCCCTCCTCCGTGACCTCCACTGGCTACCTGTTGCAGCCCGCATCCAATTCAAGACGATGACAATGGCCTTCAGGGCCATCAATGGAACGGCATCCATCTACCTTCAAACACTGGTCAAACCTCATGCCCCGAAGCGAGCACTTCGCTCCTCTACGTCAGCTGGCCAGCTGGTACCACCATCGCTGAAATCAAACAAATGTCGCTCAGCAAAGTCCAGACTCTTCTCTGTTCTGGCGCCTCAGTGGTGGAACGAACTCCCGACTAATGTCAGGACAGCAGAGTAATTTGCCATCTTCCGAAAAAGGCTCAAGACTCACCTGTTCAGACTTCACCTCGACTCTACATAGCATGACCCACTAACACCCCCCCGCCCCCCCCCCCCCTCAAAAAAAAAAAAAACCTTACCTATAGCACTCTGATCATAGCACTGTTGCTCTTGAAGTACTACTTTACTCAGATGAGGACCTAACACTTGTTCTATTTTTAGCTCTTACTTTATCGGCAATGATACGTTGTGGTTTCTTTGTTTCCTTCTTTTGACAAATGTACTTATTGTAAGTCGCTTTGGATAAAAGCGTCTGCTAAATGACCTAAATGTAAATGTAAGTCAACATGGACCTATAGAGACTGATGAGTGGTTTGTCAATCATGGATCCCACAGCCTAGACAAAGTTCGCCGTCTACACAAACAACAGGACAATGCTTGCCTGATGACACACCACCAACATCTGTATAAAAGGCTCTTCTCAAAACTGAATAATTGTTTTGCTGCACTGCCTGTTGGTGACGAGGTGCGAGGGCTTTGACTTATTAGATTTTGTCTGTTTAGTGTTTCTATAGCAACTGCTAGCCTGTTTTGGACTCCATCCTTAATAAAGTACTCAAAGCTCTGTTTGGAGTAGTATTCTTATTTCTCACTATGAAATCATACACTGATTTCTAGTTTAAACTGATCAACGTCAGATGTATTAGGGGACAAAAATATAAAACGCACACAAAAAAACTAATTTTTTGAGTGGAAAGGACCTTTTATACAGAGGTAGAGAACTGCAATACTCACAGTTTTGTAGAGCTCCAGAGTTTCTTGTGTTGGGTTGAAATCGGCTCTGAACTCCTCCGCCAGAAGAGGAAGTGAGCGGATCTGGTCTGACAGTGCTGTGGCCACCTGAGGATCCACACAACATCTGTCACACACAGGGCCGATGTGCCCATTCAATCTGCTGGGGCTTGTGGTTTGTTCCCAAATGTTCTGACAAGATTGGCTGCTGCCACACATTTGTGGATGGAGGTTGGTAGAATGGTGATGAGCAGCAGGAGCATCAATCCCTTTGATCAACATATGTGATGAGTTTATCACACACTTATTTGCAGAAATATAGGCATTGTTTGACTTGCAGGAGGATTGTTGGCTAGCTCTAACTAAAGTTAGAAATCCCATTAGCCTCCGTAGCGTAGCTCTGAGTAGCTAAAAATAGTTTACACCGACAAATAAAGGTATGAACCTACTGCTGTGACTATAGGGATTATGGCAATGGGCCAAAATACCAAAATGTTGAACTATCCCTTAGTTTTTGTTTTGTTAAGATTTTTTTTCTGGCATAGATAGCCTTTAATTTACTGCACGTGCGACTTACTGTATATCGCACGTGAGTTATTATCTTGCGAGTGCGACTTACTATCTCGCGAGTGCAAGTCGTGTGAGATAGTAAAATGAAAACCATGTACAGCTATGCTTCTCAGTATTTCTTTATGATGCATACCTAAATAAAAGAAAAACCTGATGAGATGGTCTCCATCCATGATAATAGGCCTGCATTTAACCGACTGCGGCTGCTTTGGTTTTCCACTTTCACAAATGTATGGTGTTTTGGCACGCGTGACTTACTGTAACTCGCACGTGCGAGATAATAACTCGCACATGTGACTTACTATATCGCACATGCGAGATAATAACTCGCAAGTGCGAGATAGTAAGTCACACGCGTGAGTTAAAAAAAAAAACACCCATGTCACCTCCAGGGATCCGTACATTTGGGCCATTCTGACAAAACCATAGGTACTATCAGAAAAATAAACACACCGTCATCGCTGTAAGGACTTCCCGAACGATTTGATATGATTTTGGTGTTTCTGCAGTAAATATTTTGAAGACAGTTGCAAGTTTAACACGGGGGTCCCCTCTCTGCTTCTCTCAGAAAGTTTTGTATTGGAGTCAATGAGGAGAAAAGACAGACGTGGCTGCACTTAGAGGCTGGTAATTCAAATTCTAAATTGTAAATATCACAGATTTTTGGGTCACATTGTGAGAGACAAGTTTGTCTACAAAATTGGAAAATATCACGTGTGTAGAGTGTAAATTGTGGCCGGGAGGGGTTTGGAAAGAGAAAAAATCTGAAGTTTTTAAGGTGCTCTCCCACTCTACTTGACTCCTACTGACTGCTACTGTCCACCAATCAGAGCGCACCTGCTGTCACGCTTCTCAAGATCAAAGCCACAGGGTGCAGTCAAATAGTCTTTTTTGCTTAGGAAGGTTCCTAACTGAAGAAGTGACCCGGAAGTAAGCAAGTGGCTGCATGATAAGAGCCATACGGATTCTCTAAATGCAAAGGGAAGGAGCTCCAATGCTTCCTTTCAGAGCTCCTTTAGCATAGGATGCAACGGATCTTCCTATACGAAAGGAAATGAGATTACGCCGACCCACAATTCTTTGCGAGAGCAACATTTAAAGTGCCGCACACCTCGGCCTTTCATGAAAACAAACGATATGTGCATTTACATATTTAACAGTTACTTTCATGCAGAAATATAATAATTGGAATAGTGATGTGTGTGGACAGTGATAATAATTGAATGGTATTTTTTTTATTTATTTCAAGCATGTTACAAACTTGACAAAAACGAAACTAAAACCACAAATGAAACGTAAATAAAGCAACCGGTCAAACAGGAAGGAGGAGCTGCTGGAACTGAAGCCGGTCAGTGAACCAGCTGTTTATAAAACCAACATGTGGAGAAGTGGACGACGCGTTTAGTTTCTCCAGCGCAGACGCACGTCAATCGCCGGTGCCGATCATCAGCTGTCATCATCAGCGGCCGCGTTATAATGACTTAGCTTGGTGAAAGTCTGGTCGGATTCTCTGAGCACCGCGGTCGACTTTTCCTAAATCCTCGTGTTCTCCTATCGCCTTTCCTTAACCCTGTGACGTTTTCCCCAGAGGTCAAAAATTTGAGAATTTGGCGTCTTCGCATTCGGCCATGAAAAGTTGCTCGCTAGCGCCACCTAGAGTGGAGAATCGCCAGCCCCGCCGCACTGTAACTCAGATTGACAAGAAACTTTGCACAAATGTGCAAACAAGTGTCCTCTACAAAAAATGCTCTTGGAGTACCAAAGTCCGCCTACCGAAATTTTCCGCCATCTTGGATTTTATGAAAAACAGGAAGTTGCGCATTTCTCGGTACACATACTCTTTTGACCTAGCTGGGGGGTGTTCCAAAAAGGTTTCGAAAATATGTAAGTTATCAGAAGATATCGGCCAATTAACATTAGAGGGTGGGGCTACCAAAATGCAATTAGCATAACTCTATAACCTTTGCCCCAGAAAATACGAACCTCGAAACCTACGTTGCAATAGCTTCAAAGAACATGCACGGCAAGTTTCATCAAAATCGGGTAATGTTTGGCGCTGCCACAAATTTCCAAAAAGTGCCATTTTTGGCCGTTTTTGCCTGTTTTTGGCCATTCACAGGGGTCACACAAAATCAAAAACTGATTATACCGTTGATCTGATCGATACCAAAATTGGATATGTTGTTGGAAAGGCCTGAAGGACAAAAAGTTACTCAAAGATGCTCCAAAAGTCTAGGGGCGTGGCCACGGTGGCGCCATGACTGCGCTACTATTTTCAACGTTGCCATTGGCATTTAAGCTGTTATAACTTCACCGTTTCTTCTCCGATCTGCTCCAAAATATTCATGCTTGTTAAGAGTCACGTCCTGAACACAACTGCACTGCAATTTTAACTCACAGGTAGAGCGCCACCTAATGGCAACATGAAATGTGACTGATTTTAGGCCCTTTTTCTGAGCAACAGCCCCCCCTCTAGGTAGGGCGTAGACGCATGAAATATTTTTTCCTAGATAGCGCAAGTGGAGATGAACAAAACGCCTCTTGGACCCACCACCTAAAGTTATCATAAAGTAGGTAAAAAAATGTTTTTAGCCAAGTGTGTAATTCAGCCAGATTTACACTCAATCCTCACTCAGGGAGCATAGGGGGGAGAGACACATGGGGCCAGCGACCACCAGGGGGAGTCAGAGATCTATCAGTGACACATGAAGAACTGTGAATCTCACAAGCAGTTGCAGTCTGCTTCACACCAGATCAACAGTCATGCCACTTTTAATTCCTTTTTTTTAATTCCTCTCATTTCAGCCTGGACACAGAGGGAGGAGGAGAGATGTCACACTAGGGGGAGGAGGACAGATATCAGGAAGGCATGAACATGTGTGTGAGCTCTGTGACTGAAATGTAGTTTCACTTTGGATCACAGCAGATCAACAGTCATGCCACTTTTAATTCCTTTTTTTAATTCCTCTCATTTCAGCCTGGACACAGAGGGAGGAGGAGAGATGGCACACTTCAGACGCACCTCACACAGCTGTCAGTCGAACTCTGCCATAAACATCCAAATTATTATAACTTCAGTGTTTCTTCTCTGATCTGCTCCAAACTTTCCACACTTGATAAGAGTTCCTTCCTGAACACATCTGCACTGTGATAGACACTCACAGTCAGAGCGCCACCTACTGGCGACAGGAAATGTCATTGATTTTGTGACTTTTCTAAGTAAAAGCCACACCTGATTTTTTTTAACTAATTCCTCTCATTTCAGCCTGCCATGAGGACACAGGGGGAGGAGGAGAGATGGCAGGATGGGTCACATGTGTGTGAGCTCTGTGACTGAAATGAAGTTTGACTTTGGATCACAGCACATCAACAGTCATGAAACTTTTAGTCCCTTTTTTTTAATTCCTCTCATTTTCAGCCTGCAAGGAGGACACAGGGCGAGGAGGAGAGATATAAGGAAGGCATAGACATGTGTGTGAGCTCTGTGACTGAAATGTAGTTTCACTTGTGAACGCAGCCACGACACGACTGCACGTGACAGATGGATGGCTTTGAATGTCAATCGCTTGTGTCTAAACCTGCACCACGAGGAGGTGGCCGCCGCACAGGTAGGCGGCTGCCACTCTGCCGTGTGAATGCAGGCACTCCACGACCGCGCGTGAGAGACGGATGCCTTTCGGTGTCCATCGTTTGTGTCTCGACTTGCGCCACGAGAGGCAACCACGCCAAGGGCAGCGTCCACGACACTGCCCTGTGACCGCAGGCACTCCACAACCGCATATGAGAGGGCCCGTCATGACACTGCTCGCAGTTTTAATTTTCATTCCTTCTTGTTTTACCTAAAGAACTGGTATGTTAGAAAATAAACATTTTCATGTGAAACAATTGCACTCTTTTCAGAAAATATTGATTTGTGTGAAGTCGCTCAAATGATTCAATCTGTAAAGATGAAAAGACTTGTGTATTGGTGTTTGATGTAAGGGTTTTTTTTCCTGTGTATTCTGACTGACAGTGTGTGCCGTCGTCATGACAATTGTTCACAGTGTTTGAGCCTGTTTTGCAAGTGATGTGAACTGTTTAGTTCAGGTGAGTGTTGGTGATGCAGACTGTGGTTAGAGTTTTGCACATGTAGCTGCAGTTGTGCCCACTGTTGTTTAGCAATTGAAAAAAAACCTGTAAAATGGGTTAAATTTTGTCAAATACTGTGATTTTTTTGGGCCAGCCGCTGCCTCCCCATTCCCTGTAGAGGCAGCCAGTCAACAAAAAAGTCCTATGACTTTAATTTTACCACCACTATCACAGCTATAGTTGGCAGACAAATCTCCAGATATGATGCAGAGAGGATGCACACAGATACTGTACATCTACACAACAGTCACACTGATACTGTACATCTACACAACAGTTGTTCTGATACTGTACATCTACACAACAGTCACACAGATACTGTACATTAACATTTAGGTCATTTAGCAGACGCTTTTATCCAAAGCGACTTACAATAACTACATTTGTCAAAAGAAGGAATCAAGGAAACCAAAACATATCATTGCCGATAAAGTAAGAGCTAAAAATAGAACAAGTGTTAGGTCCTCATCTGAGTAAAGTAGTACCTCAAGAGCAACAATGCTATGATCAGAGTGCTATAGGTAAGGGTTTTTTTCTTTTTTGGGGGGGGGGGGGATGTTAGTGGGTCATGCTATGTAGAGTCGAGGTGAAGTCTGAACAGGTGAGTCTTGAGCCTTTTTTTCGGAAGATGGCAAATGACTCTGCTGTCCTGACATTAGTCAGGAGTTCGTTCCACCACTGAGGCGCCAGAACAGAGAAGAGTCTGGACTTTGCTGAGCAACATTTGTTTGATTTCAGCGATGGTGGTACCAGCCAGCCAGCTGACGTAGAGGAGCGAAGTGCTCGCTTCGGGGCATGAGGTTTGACCAGTGTTTGAAGGTAGATGGGTGCCGTTCCATTGATGGCCCTGAAGGCCATTGTCATCGTTTTGAATTGGATGCGTGCTGCAACAGGGAGCCAGTGGAGGTCACGGAGGAGGGGGTCACATGGGAGAATTTGGGTAGATTGAAGATAAGGCGTGCTGCAGCGTTCTGGATATGCTGCAATGGTTTAATCGCAGAGGCCGGGAGTCCGACCAGGAGAGAGTTGCAGTAGTCAAGTCGGGAGATGACCAGTGCTTGGACCAGGAGTTGCGTTGCATCCTTTGTGAGGAAGGTCCAAATCCTGCGGATATTGTAGAGGGCAAATCTGCAGTATCGGGTCACAGCAGTGATGTTGGGGGTGCAGGATAGTTGGGCATCGAGGATTACACCCAGGTTCCTCGCAGTTGACGACGGCAGTACTGTGATGCCCTCAACAGTGACCGACAGGTCCATGCGAGGGCAGTCTTTCCCTGGGATGAAGAGGAGTTTGGTTTTATTCAGGTTAAGCCTTAGGTGATGTGCAGTTGTCCGGACAGAGATGTCAGCCAGACAGTCCGAGATGCGAGTTGCAATGTGAGTGTCAGAGGTCGGGGGAAAAGAGAGGAACAGCTGGATGTCATCTGCGTAGCAATGGTAGGAGAATCCATGCGATGTGATAACAGAACCTAGTGATCTGGTGTATAGTGAGAACAGAAGTGGTCCTAATACTGAGCCTTGAGGGACACCCGTGTCCAGAGAACAGGGTTTGGACATAGAGCCATTCCATGTGACCTGAAAGGTGTGATTTGTCAGGTATGATGTAAACCAGGTGAGAGCAGAGTCAGTTATGCCAAGTTCAGCCAGAGTGGAGAGGAGGATTTGGTGGTTGACTGTGTCGAATGCAGCAGATAGGTCGAGGAGAATGAGAACGGAGGAGTGGGATGAGGATCTGGCGTCTCGCAGGGACTCGGTCACTATGAGGAGGGCCGTCTCAGTGGAGTGAGCTGTCGTGAATCCTGATTGACAGTTGGTTGTAGGCGGCACGTTCCAAGGTTTTAGAGAGGAATGAAAGAAGAGATACAGGTCTGTAGCTTTGGATGTCAGTAGCGTCTAGGGTGGGTTTTTTAGGGAGAGGCTTCACAGTAGCTGTCTTAAAATCCGCTGGAATGACACCTGAGGTGAGGGAGGAGTTGATCAGGGTTGTGAGGAATGGCAAGATGTCGTGTGAGATGTCCTGGAGAAGAGAGGAGGGAATCGGGTCATCGGGTACATCTACACAACAGTCACACTGATACTGTACATCTACACAACAGTCACACTGATACTGTACATCTACACAACAGTCACACAGATATATGGGGTCAGTTCAGTCAAGATAATATAAAAATAAATAACGAATGCACAGAGAAGGATTCACAAATGTATTTTGTGATTTATATATAAATGACTCTCTTCTCTTGTAGCCTAATTGGCGAAGTTTCAGGAGCAGGTCCACGCCTCAACAATGCCAATTTCCGCACCCTATAAATAACCACCTGACCCTCTCCTCCACTTCGCTCCCGCACTCTGCGCCTTCGCTTCTGTGAGAGCACGCGACTTCGCCTCAAGAAACGACAACTTTGCACTAGCAAACTTGTGTGGCTCACCTCATAGCCAACTCACCTCATGGACTTCGTCTCTCTATCCCCTTCCGACGACGACCTCTTCCACCGAGACCACGATTCACCAGAAGCCAACGTCACCTCCATACCCGAGACCCCGACTTCAGTCGCTCCAACGATGTCCAGGACGCCAGTGTCTCCGATGAAACCCAACTCAGTCCCCAGTCTCATCCATGGTCAGTATTCCGCCCGGTTCATCCCTTCTCAATATCCAAGACTACCATAGCTCGCCCGACGAATCATCTGTGTCTCCCAGTCCACCTCCTCCAGCAGCCAAGAGAGGACGGGGAAACGCGCGGAACGTCGCCGGAACTCGCCGACCCCTTCACCGCCGAGGACCACTCCAGCCTCCCGCCATCATTCCGACAAACCTGGCCGAATAACTCGCCGGTCGCAATGTCACCATGCTCCAGCCAGATCCCCCGACCAGCCTCCAGCTTCAAAAATCTCCGACTGGAAAGTAGCCACACTCCAAAAGACCTTAAAAGATAAAGGCATTCCGTTTCACCAATCCGACAATAAAGCAAAACTCTTCTCCACACTCATGGCCGCCCGTTCCGTCAACACCAGGTCACTTCCGGGTGACGTCACCACGCACACCCCTTCCGGCAGCGACGTCGACGCTCTCATTAAAGGGACAGTATAACCAAACAACACACCCCAAAGGAAACAGGAAAAGCAACAGCAAAAACATAGACAGAGATCATCCGCCAGAACCAACAACTCCAGAACCGTCACCACCACTTCCCGTCATCCCTACACTCCAGAGGGGGCGCCCAGACGGATTTCAGGACCCTCCAACCTCCACCAGGTTCATCATCACAACTAGCAACAGCAACCTACTGCCTACTACCAGCAACCATCGCAGCCAGTTCCAGCCGGGGCTCCTGGCACCGGATGCCAGCGCCCCCGCCGCAGTTTTTCTACAACCACCACAGTCCGCTCCAGCTCCTGGCACCAGGAGGCAGGGACCTGCGTCATCCCAGTTCCAGCATTCTCAGCAGCCCTGGTCAGCTGGTGTCATCGGCTCCGGGATGCCAGCACCCGGGCTCCCCCCCAGCAGGCAACTCCTAGTTTCCCACCAGCCTACGTAAGCAGATAATAGATGGTAATTACATCGACCTTGCACTCTTAATCTTGCCTTCCCTCCACCAGCCACCCGCAAATAGATCCAACGAAGGTTACGAAGGGTGCTCCCCACTCTAAAGTGAGAGCACCCACACGCTCTAGAGATCTTAACCCCACAGAATTCGCTTACGCCTTCTCCCTTTTCAGAGATGTCTTGTGTTCCAAATTCCCCACGCGATGACACGAACTGCACGACTATTTGTCCACCATTCTGAACCTTGCTCTCTGCTTTGGCGGAAACGGTTTCTATCAATACCACATACACTTCGCCTCCGAAGCTGCAGCCCGCCTCTCACAATTCAACGAGGCAACCTACTGGGGCACTCTTGACAATGAAATATCCTGCCGCATCTTCGCCGCCCATTTGCGGCGGCCCATCTCACCCAGCCTCTTCTTGCTCCATCCCCACCCACAATGAGCCGTATCAAAGCCAAACGAGAGCGTCAGCATTCTCCCGCTTGTCGTTGGCACCTCCACCAGCACCCATATCTCCTAAATGGGTGTCATCCGCACCTTCCACCTTCCCCATCACCAAAGGCATTGATAAAAAAGGCAGACCCATCTTTCACCAAGGAGTATGTTCCATCTGCAATAATTACAACAGCACCGGATGCTCCATGTCCCAGTGCCGCTTCCTCCATGTCTGCTCCTACTGCGGTGGGGGCCACACCATAATCTTACAGAAATGCAAAGAAGTTAAACATATAATACAGGCAAAAGGCAACCGTTTCATCTGCCAAATGCAGAAATGACAGCTGGCAAAAACTTGCGGACTGTGTGAATGCGGAAGTTGTATTAATAGTATTAGTAGTATAATACGACTGCCCCATCATAAGGACACTACAAGATCTGACTGATTACATGCTCACTTTGACTTTGCTGATAGCTTAGTGGTAGAGTTACTGCCCCATGTTATGAAGCTCCCTGCAGCAGCCCCTGTTCGAATCCACCCTACGGGCATCTTTTAAGTTAATGTCGTCTCTCTCTCTCGTCCCTTCAACTCTTATGATGTCCTTCCGCAATAAAAGGCCAAACATATAACTTTAAAATGATGAATTTGTTGCTTCGATGTATGCTTATAACATGGTTTATGACAATATCAGCCTCATTCTTTCAGCTGCAATCCCGGCGGTGTAAAACAGACTTGAGAGCAAATCAAATAAATATAAAAACATAATTCAAAGTGGTAAGTAGGCTGTACGCTGACACAGAAACGTCTTTCCCTCCGATGAGACTCTGTATCTCTCATAAAAAACATTGTTGGGGTCAGAAAAAGGGTTTTGCCGGTCTCTGTACACTCTATAGTTCACCTACGAGACCCTCTCACGATCCACCGAGCTTCTTTTTTTTATATCCACGCACCAAGAGAGCTGATTCGTCAGTAGGCGGTGTGTTTCTCCACGTTGATCTCTTATCGGGAACATAACCTGCTCCGGAGCAGGTTAGCTCCACAGCATAAGTTACCATAGCGATCTACCCCAGTAAGAAGTGAATCAGCGTCGTAGGACGGAAAACCCAGAGTTAACGCTTAAGTTACCTCGCTAAGCACAAATCCTGCTTCGTAGTACAGGCCCCTGACGTGGCTGGATTCACAAATGCATTTTTTTCAACAAGGAACTCTCTTTAGCCAATCAGATGCCTCCCTCGTTTTCAGCCAATCACATGACTGCATTCCCACGAGGGGTACCTCACCATGGCCAGAGCACAGCTTCTTCTCTGCACACTTTGCGTTGCTTTTTGGTAAAAGAAATAAGAACAAAAAGTATTTTAAAAAGTGATTTTATTTTCTCTCTAGCCAACGTTAGCTTGTTTGTAGCTAGCTAAAGCCATAGCTAGCTAACGTTAGCTAGCTCTTATATTCAGCACTTTGAAACCAATGTAGTAGGCAATTTACCTATTAGTTATTATGGTTTGCTGTAATTTTTGCATGCATTACCAACAGGTAAGCTTTAGCAAGCAAATGACCGATACGGTTATGTTTTCTGATGTTAGTAGGATCATATTATGTTAGCTAAGTTAGCTTATGATCCGTTGTCTAAAAGCATTATGGCTAACTAGATAGCTAACGCAGATGCGCAAAATGCACAGAGAAGAAGCTGTGCTCTGGCCATGGTGAGGTACCCCTCGTGGGAATGCAGTCATATGATTCGCTGAAAACGAGGGAGGCATCTGATTGGCTACAGAGAGTTCCTTGTTGAAAAAAATGCATTTGTGAATCCAGCCACGTCAGGAGAGTCTCAAAAATCCACAAATAAATACAGACCAGTTCAGGAACAAATGCAAACAAGTTCACAAATGAAAAGCGTCTTGTAAATTCAAGTTTAACAGTTTGTATGTAACAACATATAAATACATTTTTGATGAAAATTGCAAATATTTTTTTAAATTCATATGTTTATGGATTTATATTACATTTATTTAAAACGAAATGTATGTGAGAAGAGAGTCATTTATATATAAATAACAAAATACATGATGATGATGAGATGTTCCACTTCACATGTATTCGGCGTGCATCTGTGTTAAGTGCCATTACTTGAACCGAAAGTTTGAACCTGTCGCTGGCGGCAGCATGGCTGTTTTACCATCTAGACCTCTTTCATATACAGTCTAACAGTTATATGGTTTGGACACATCGCTGGAGAAACATCGCTGGAGAAACATCGCTGGAG
This sequence comes from Chelidonichthys spinosus, assembly GCA_029853015.1. NCBI lineage: Eukaryota > Metazoa > Chordata > Actinopteri > Perciformes > Triglidae > Chelidonichthys > Chelidonichthys spinosus. The sequence continues at coordinate 1,294,805 of CM056827.1, read as the reverse complement.
AAACACCACTAAGTCACTAACTCACTCAGTAGGCTACCCCTCGGCATTCCTCCTCCACACAAACAGGCTCCGCGACGTGCTGCATCACTCTCTTTCACACACCAACATGTCGGAAACATCTGAAATGCCTCGCGTGTATTTTTTTCACCCGTTAGCTCCGTTAGCGCGTACAGAAAGTTTCCGTGCCCGTAACACCTAGCCCCCTTCGCGCCGCAAGATACGTGTCGTGTCGTGAACCGGGCGGTCCGGACGGTCGTAATTTTAAGAACCGGTCGTTTGATTCGGTCTCCGGTTCGCCGCGGGCGGGCCAACATTATACATTTACTGCAAAGAGTACGACCAGAGCCTGGCTGAACGCTGCTTTTACTGTCGGAGCGTTGTCGTTCAGAATCTTTAAAAGGCACCAGAAACACAACCAGTACCGGGACAGGTGCATGGTGGGCCGAGCACCACCCCCCTGCTGTATCCTGCACATTGACCTATGGTATGTTTTCTAAATAATTTTTTCACTTTTTTCATAAATATGTAATAATTGATTTAAGTGAATAAAAAGTGAAATAATCTGTAAACAATTGCTTTGTTGTGCACAAAGTTGAGCTCCTAACTAATTTAACAAACTACAGTTTCAACATCAATCTGTGAAAGGTTTAAAAATGTTTTCGTTTTTAAGGAATTCAGTCTTAGTGTATGAAAATCTCTGAGTTCCACTAACAGTCTTTTGACTAAATTGTATCTCCCTACAGTCACAGAGCATTGAGAAAAAAAGGGACATCCCAGTTGTCTGCTGCCTCACTGAATACCTTGGTGAAAGAAAAGAAGATCTTTTCCATGACTGCCAGGTAGGCTATGTCATTGATAACAGGTGACTGATTAACTCAAAAAGATCCTCTTGTCTTCCTCTGCTCTGCTCCGAACTCCTCTCATTTTCTCTGCTCTCCTCTCCTCTTCTTTCCTCTACTCTCCTCCTCCTCTTTTTTCCTCTCATTTCCTCTGCTCTCCCCTCCTCTTCTCTGCTCTCCTCGGCTCTGCTTGGGTATCCCCACTTCTCCCCTTCTCCTTTTGCTCTTCTTTACCCTGCAAGATAAACTGAAATGTATTGGAATAGCATCTTAAATAATATATGTAAGTTAGAAATGTGTATGCTTGTTGTTTCTTTCTTTTTAACATGTAGGGATGTAAGGACCACATGGACAAAACAATGAAAGTGATCGTCATGCACAGTGTCATGGCCGAGGAGGATCCATCAGATGTGTGTATTGTCATCGAGGGAAACACAGTGATGGAAGGATGTGGAAGCCGAACAAAAGCCTGCATTCTACTGATGGGACTGATATATGCTCTCAACCTTGAATATCCAAAGCAGCTGAAGAACAGCTTTGAAGCTTTTCAAAAACTTTTTTTGGAGCTTGACGGGGCGAAACTACTGAAAAAGGGCCACAGCCTCAAAAATAAGCTCATGCAATAGGCACGCATTTCCCCTCTTCCCCTCAAGAGGATCTTTTGTCCAGACAGAGCTAGATGGAGTTGTGAGTGTAATTTAGATTTTTCCTATCTTCCCTCCACTGCTCTGCCTTCTTTCCACTCTGTTACATGTCTCAGATGTGGCGAACTGTGAGTTAGTTATTTAGTTAATGAGTTGTGATTCTCCATCGCACCAATTACATCTGTTCAGTGATGTACATGTTGATAATAACTTTCTTAAGTTTGTGTTTAATTAAAAACATTTATGATCACCATCTGAAAGTCTTTTTTTTTTGGGGGGGGGGGGGGGGGAATCTTACCTTCTCTGAATAAGTAATGGTAACTAACTGATATTAATTATTTTTGAATAGTAATTATTTGGGGTAAATGTTACCTTCTCTCAATAAGCAATAGTTACTGAATGATATTAAATAACTTTGGATAGTAATTATCAGGTATTACCTACTTAGCAATCAAGAGTTAATTTTACCCAATTTTAATGAGTAAGTAGTTGTTAAATATATACAGAAATGTAAGATAAATATAACCCAATTTATTTTAGTATTCTATAGCTTTTTATTTCAATTATTTTATACTCAAAATATGGAATTAAATCTACCCAAAAAAAGTAGTTGCAAATTGTTACCTCAGATTTATTGGGTAAATTCTTTATGTTAGCTTTTACAGTGTGTACATCTACACAACAGTCACACAGATACTGTACATCTACACAACAGTAGTCACACTGATACTGTTATACTGTACATCCACACAACAATAGTAACCCTAGAGACACACTGGTACTGTACATCTACACAACAGCAGCCTCATGGGCTGGGATACTCAAAAGCTCTGATGAAGCTCACACCCTTCTCATCCACCTACATGTGTGAATCTGGATTTTCTGCCTTGACGTACATAAGGAACAAGTATCGTTCAAGGCTTGCAGTGGAAGATGACCTACGCCTATTCCTCTCCACTCAGCAGCCCTGTATAAGTCACCTGTGCACAACGAGGGTGCAGCACCATCCTTCACACTAAGGTGAGAATAATATTCCTTCGGGGATATGGACGTACAATAAGCTTTCTATTGGTGAAATAAATAGCCTACTAATTTCCTCTTTTTTGTCCAACAGGGCACTTGTCTTGGGTGACAGATCTACAGTAGCCTATCTTACAGTAGCATACAGACCTACAGCAGCTTACAGCCTTTGATGCGTTATGACAGTGTTTAGAGCCCAAAGGCCTCGTTTTAGGCCTTGTTGATTTGTTTTAATATGATATGATAGCAACTATGATTGCACTGAAATTGTTTTTATTGTATTTGAAAAGAAAGTTTAAATATCCAAATTGTTTGAACCAGTGATTGTTTGGTTATTTTTGAAACGATATCATGTTTGTCTGAAATGAGGGTGCATATTTTATTTTAAAAGCCTCAAAAGTATCCAGCTTGTTAAATTGGAACAATTTATATTTTATTGTATTTAAATTTTGAAATGATATGATAGTAAATAGACCTATGTTTGTCTGAAATGTAGACTTGATTTTATCTCCAGCTTGTGTGGAATATTTACATATCGATAAGTGCCAGATAAAGTGCTTCATCTGAATAGATTCCGTTTTGCTTTCATTTCATTGCTTTCACACCGCGGAGGTGTCACTGTTTTCAGAGGGGAGGCCCACATTGATAGAGTTTGGGAACCCATGCTGTACATCTACACAACAGTAGCCACAGTGATAGTGTACATCTACACAACAGCAGTCATACTGATACTGTACATCTACACACCAGTCACATTGATCCTGTACATCTACACAACAGTAGTCACACAGATACTGTACATCCACATAACAACAGTCACCCTGGAGACACACCGCTACTGTACATCTACACAACAGTCATACTGATACTGTACATCTACACAACAGCAGTCATACTAATACTGTACATCTACATAACATCATTCACATGGATACTGTACATCTACACAACAGTCATACTGATACTGTACATCTACACAACAGCAGTCATACTAATACTGTACATCTACATAACATCATTCACATGGATACTGTACATCTACACAACAGTCATACTGATACTGTACATCTACACAACAGCAGTCATACTAATATTGTACATCTACATAACAACATTCACATGGATACTGTACATCTACACAACAGTCATACTGATATTACACATCCACAAGACAACAGTCAAAATGCATTCACACCAAAAGATATGTTCATTTTTTTCACACAGCACAATTGCATGAAAAGTCAATGCAAAGACATCCACATTTGCACTGGGCGACCTTGGAAGGTGCGGATGCCGCAAATAATAAAATGGAGACAAAATCTATGATGGCCTTCTAAGATAGAACCTCACAGTTCAACCAGAGACTGTGGTACAAACAACTAGGTCGCTGCCCAAGGGTGTAGGTTTCATTTTGACATTGATGGGGACATAGCCAGCCCCACCCCCCAACACACACACACACACCACATGCCGCCATCGGGAGACAAAAATGTATATGTTGTTAAGCAGTGTAATGACAATAATGACAGATGAGGAGGCTGTGTAATAACGATGTCTGAACTTTACTTCGGTCATAGTGCAAACCACTGCATTAAACTTTGCATTATCGCATTAACATTGACATCAAAACACAAGCATGTAGACTGCCATTATACAGAAACATGTTGTCTGCCTGCCTCTAATATTTACATACACTTTCACAGATCTACTATAGAGTGCCTTATTTTCTTTTTTCTATTTTTGGACATAATCCCAATATACACTCCTATACACTGCTAACAGCCCAACATCGACTGCCTTGCTCTTATGTAAAAGAGCCAAGCAAATGGTGACGCCTCTCATTAACACCAATGAACTGCTGGCATATTTGCTTAATGTCAACATTATCCAACTTCTCTTGGTGAACATGGCACACAGCAGCATTTTTCAACCACATATGTGTCATTGAGGTTCTGAGCCATGTTTTAAGTCTCCTCTAACAAAAGCATCAGAAGTGTTTCTATTTAATCAAACTGGCCTCAACTGGCATCTCTCTCATGAGATCAGCCACATCTGTGGTGGACTGAATTGGGTATTTAGACCTGAACATTGACAGCTGAATTTTAAGGCTGTTGATTTTTAGCTCTGGGTTCCGACCATCAATTTCACTGACTTCCCCAGTGATCAGCACATCCTGTAAGATTCTCAGATCAGACTGGTTAAATCTTGCCTCAGACTGGACATCTACACAATCCAGCATTTTGTAGTATTCTGCCCTGTAGTATTCCTCTGGTGTTTTTGGAATATGCTGGCTTGCCCCTCCAGTATAGCGTTTTGGAGGAGGGAGGCCTTTGGTAGCGAACCTGAATTGGTTCATTCTCAAGGGATTCAACAATTTCCACTGCTTTATCAAAAATCACGTGGAAGCTTGTGTCACTCCTCTTACCCTGTATAGTGGATCTTACACAAACAATCACACTTTTCATGCCTGCGATAGTTTCAGTCCGTTTCTGCATGGACTTGTTCAGACATTCAGGGACCTCAATTGCCTCTACTGCCAAAAGAAGGCCTAGCACTGTTTTGCCATTTTCAAAACACTCTTTGAGCCCATTTGCCTTTGCACATCTCCTCTAAGCTAGTCAAAACATTCTCATACTGGGAGAGCACAGCTCTGATTGCTTTACCTCTCACTGTCCACTGGGTGGGGCACAGTGGTCTTATTGAGGCTGATGGTCGGTCCCCTGAAGCTGCTGCTATCGCTGAAAAGATGGCATTGAATTTACCTGAGAGCTTGCTCAATGTCCCCAATGCATGCACCCATTGCAAAGCATCAAGTATTAAAGGACTAGATTCACATGCAGACTGCCTTATGAAGTTAATGCAGTGTCCCACAATGCACATACAATGCCAATGGTTGCTGCCTCTTCATTTCTGCTTGTACCTGAATGTGTACATGTATCCCTGACATATTTGCTGCCTCATCGTAGGTTTTACCTCTTAAATAAGCAATAGGAATGTTAAGCCTCAAGAGAACATCCCGAGCCACTCTAGCAATTGCCTGTCCAGTAGTAACTGAGGCTGGAAAAGGAGACCTGGCTGTACGATGGCTGGACTTGGCCAATGCATTTGGCTCCATACCCCACAAGCTAGTGGAGGTGACTTTGGAGAAACATCATGTTCCCAGCAGCATCAAGATCCTCATTATGGATTATTATAACAACTTTAATCTGAGGTTCACTTCTGGCAAAGTTACATCTGAGCGGCACTGTCTGGAAAAGGGGATTATCACTGGATGTGCCGTTTTAGTGATCCTATTTTCACTGGCTATGAACATGCTGGTCAAGTCCGCTGAGTCGGAATGCAGAGGCCCCGAAACAAAGTCCGGAATCCGTCGGCCCCCAATCAGGGCATTCCAATTCTCCCCTGGGGAGGGATTTGAGAGGAGGGTGAGCAAGTTCCTTCAACGGTGGTTGGGCTTGCCAAGAAGGCTGAGCAGCATTGCCCTCTACGGCAACCAGAACAAGCTGACGCTACTGATCAACAGCCTCTGCGAGGGGTTCAAGGTTACCAGAGCAAGGAAAGTGCTCCAGTACTGAGAATCCAAGGACCCAAGAGTGTCTCAAGCTGGCATTGAGGTCTGTTTTGCCCATGCACTTTAGAGTTGTGACTAATGGGGCTGCCTCTTGGCTACTGACTGTGACTGCATGGTGGTGAGCTTTGCTATTCTGATAGCATTCAAATCTATGAAGAGCATTTTTCTAATTTGCAAATCCCTTTGAGGAGAGTGTACTTTTCTTTGTTGTGTATATTTTCATACAGTGGAAGCAAAGAATTCCCTTCACTGTTGGGCTATAGTGAAGCCACGGATATTGTCTGTACCAATCTTCCTGAAAGTGGAGGACCTTATTGGGCAATGTCTGAACACAAATTAATTTGGGATGAGGTGGATTTTGCTTGCTCTCGATATCAGGAATGTCGCCAGATCTACACTGTTCTTCATTGTCATCAGACTCCTCACTCTCACTGCTTCTCTCCCTGTTGCTGCCTACAGCTTGCCTGACTACATATAGACTACATTATATAATTAACCACTCTCTATGACTGCATGTGAAAATATGCAGGCCGGCAACATCACATTTATAAAGTTAATAATTACACATTTTACATTTTTTGTAAAAACAAATTTACATTTGAATTACATAACAGTGTTATAGCCTATGTTGAGGTCTCACCTGTAACTCCACCTGATCTCTCCCTGAACTAGGCCTAAAACCAGGCCAGATTGCTGCAGCACCCTACAGAAATAACAACTGATGCCGGCCTGATATTAACTTTCCTTGATGAGCCACAACCTGGCCTCTGTCACCTGATAAATAAAATATTGATGCTATGAGCAGTGACCCAGCACGACTAAAATCTCGAGGATCAGTATTCACAAGGCCTACTTTTAATATTACAACTAGCTAACACTTAAAATTAAATTAACCACCATGTCCTTATTGAAGTTCACCTGCTGCTGTGACCCTGCCACTCCACCGTCGTCTGATAATGAGGACGGCTGTGTTGCTTCTTCTGTCACCTGACGAAGTAACAAATCAATCGCCGTTAAGAGTGAGAAAAGGGTTGGAAACAATGTTTTGGATTCATTAGCGGTAGCCTATGAGGGGGCACTATTTTCCACAGGTGACTTACACTTTGTTTCATGAAATAACTTCTGATGTCTTCCACCTTTCTTTTCTTGCCCAACATCCTCGGACACGTGTCGCACGCTAACAGTGTTAACCTCCCTCTCGTCAACACTGGCAAAGCCTGCAAGCGAACGTGGACAGGCTGCAGGGAGCTAAGCCAATCAGAAAACAGACCTGTCTCGAAGACGTATTTGGGAGGTGGTGCCGAAGTGGGAACAGATTTAACCCTTTGTGTGCCGCATGAGGTGCCTTTTTTTCCCTTTAACCTTAATATTGGTGTGGACATTTCAGCCATCGTTTGAGATTGGTATGGACATGTCCATACACAATTCTATGCCTATGTCGTTGCCGTATTTATGTCTAGATGACCTTATCTTCAGTGTTTATAGAACAGCTACAGTGTTAGCATAGCCTAGCTCTGAGCGAGCCAAACGCCATCCAGAAAACAAGCATTTGAATAATTTGCTTGTCGTCTTGTGGACAAACAAACCATGACTTTGGACAGCAGTGAAGGCCAGGGACCTCGACGGACCAGACCCAGGCAGCAAGGACGTAATTTGGGGGAGGGGGCACGGGGGACATGTCCCCTGCACTTTTTCAAAAGGCCGTTTTGGTCCCCTGCCCTTTTTACCGTCCAAAAATCAATGTTACGCTATAGTAAACAGAGACAAGTCAAGCACTCGGACCAAGCGGAAAAACGGCCGCCCAAGCTGAAGCCTGTTTCCCTTAGTTTAGACCGCCCACAAGCTCCTCTATTGGCTCTGCCGTTTCTTGTGTGATTGGCCGTCCCCGCTGTCACTCCATCTTGCTTGCACACCGGTCTGCTAGTCTGCGGTCAGGAGTCCTACAGGAGTCTGCTACGGTAAGTTGGGAGTTTGTTCTGCCTGACGTCAGCTAGAAGGATTGTAATATCAGAGGTTTCATTTACACTAATGTTTGAATCGGTGTGCGTATGTGCATGTGTGTTTGTGTGTATGTGTGTTTGGTAATTAGACGCAGCCAGGATGTCTAAAAAAAGGAAATTGGACATAAGAGACTTCTTTAGAAGTCAAAGTGTAAGTTAGTCTAAGAAATGCGTTACACCCATCCTGCAACACCTTTACTGGCTCCCAATAAAGCACCATATCCACTTCAAGATCCTCAACATTACAAAGCTCTCAATAATCTGAGGGGTATTCCATCAAACTCGCTAAGCGCAAAGCCGAGCTAATATCGATAAGCCCCGCTACCTTTAGCGAGAGTTGCGTTCCATCAACGTGACTTGAGGGACTCTCTCGCTAACCATGGGAATTTATCCGAACAAACTAGCCTGCTCCGGGGCAGGCTAAACATCAGGCTTACTTTAGCGGGGGTTTCAGAGAAGTCCGTCTGTCGGAAACAACTGTACCAGCAGAAGGTTCCGCCAAGCCTAGTCCTCGTGATTTAATCACGTGAAAGACCAAAAATGACATATATGAAGTAAAAACTATATTTGCATCAAGTGTCTAAGAATACATGCTTGCAATTAAAAAATATGGATAAATCGTTTTTTTCCTGAACACCGACTATCTAAATACATATCTATTACTTGTGTTGCTGGTCTCCCAGTAGGGTGAGTGGTGATGCACCTGTCCCCAGGTGCAGGTAGTCCGTGTTCACATCCCGGCCAGGACGTCTTACATATCATTTTTTTGATTGCATAATAATCTGTCGATCAGAGAATTAGACCAACATTTTACTTTAACTATGATAAATATGTCATACAATTTCCCCAGAGCCCAAATATAACTTGCAAAAACATGATAGGCATAAAGATGTTATTATTAATAGCATGTATATCCCACATAAATTCCTTTCAGGTGAGTTCATTAATAGGTTCATTGAATGTATTCATTAAATTGTTGCGATAAATGAGTTGGTCAATGTAGATGCATTTACTAGGCCTATCTAAAAAAAAGAGAGAAAAAAAAAGAGAGAGAGAGAGTTCCGGCCAAAGACAGAAAAAGAAACGATTATGGACGGGAATTGAACCATGGGCAGCCCCATGTAAAGCCGGCACGTTACCTCTACACTATCCTCACATTAGAGAAAACATAGTCAGTGTTATATTAGAACATGTTACTCTTAACGGTACTTCCATATTAAATCGCTGATATTTATCACTACAGTATTCCCTTTTTTGGTTATGATGGGTTTGTACTCCTCATACAGTTCCATCAATAATTTTTGCTCTAGTTTTTATTGCCATTTTCTCGATGATTCGACATTCACGGTTCTGAGGGGTATTCCACCAAACTCGCTAATTAAAGCGGCGCTTACCTGGTTAAGCCTGGTTAGAACTAACGCCAACTTCCACTTGCGGCTAAACCCGTTCCATTAACGCATTTCAGCCGCGCCTTGTTGAGGCTTATTCAAGCGAGGCTAACGTGTCTTGTGTTACACGCGTTCACGGTATATGAAGCCAGACCAGAACCAGGAATGTTGAATCATCGAAAAAATGGCAGAAAAGACCAGAGCAAAAATTATTGATGGAACTGTATGAGGAGTACAAACCCATCATAACCAAAAAAGGGAATACTGTAGTGATAAATAAAAATCGTGAGGCTGCTTGGGCAAGAATTGCCGAGCGATTTAATACGGAAGTGCCGTTAAGAGTAACATGTTCTAATATAACACTGACTACGTTTTCTGTGAGGATGGTGTAGAGGTAATGCGCCGGCTTTACATGCCGCCGGCCAGAGTTCAATTCCCGACTATAGTCGTTTCTTTTTCTTTCTTTGGCCGGAACTCTCTCTCTCTCTCTTTCTCTCTTTTTTTTAGATAGGCCTAGTAAATGCATCTACATTGACCAACTCATTTATCTCAACAATTTAATGAATACATTCAATGAACTTATTAATGAACTCACCTGAAAGGAATTTATGTGCCTGAAAATTGCATGCAGCAATGCCTTTGTCATTGGGATCTATATCATGCTATTAATAACATCTGATAATAATAACAAAGATGTTAACATAATTAACATCTTTATATCTATCATGTTTTTGCAAGTTATATTTGGGTTCTGGGGAAATTGTATGACATATTTATCATAGTTAAAGTAAAATGTTGGTCTAATTCTCTGATCTAAAGACAATTATACAGGGACACACACACACACACGCACGCACACACACACACACGCGCGATGTCCTCGCCGGGATGTGAACCTGCGATGCCCACATTTAAGGGCAGGTACGTCACCACTCACCCAACTGGGGACCTTAGAGCATCAAATGGCCAGTAGCTGTTAAATAAAATAAACGATTTATTCATATTTTTTTAATTGCAAGCATGTATTCTTTGGCGCTTGATGAAAATATAGTCTGTTTGTACTTCATATATGTAATTCTGGTAATTTTTGGTCTTTCACGTGACGAAATCACGAGGACTAGGCTTGGCGGAACCTTCTGCTGGTACAGCTGTTTCCGACAGACGGACTTCTCTGAAACCCCCGCTAAAGTAAGCCTGATGTTTAGCCTGCCCTGAGCAGGCTAGTTGGGTCGGATAAATTTCCATGGTTACTTAGCGGAGAGTCCCTCAAGTCACGTTGATGGAACGCGACTCTCGCTAAAGGTAGCGAGGCTTATCGAAATTAGCCCGGCTTTGCGCTTAGCGAGTTTGATGGAATACCCCTCTGGTCTGGCTTCATATCCCGTGAACGGCGTAACACAAGACAACTTTAACCTGGCTTGAATAAGCCTCAACAAGGCACGGCTGAAATGCGTTAATGGAACGGGTTTAGCCGCAAGTGGAAGTTGGCGTTAGTTCTAACCAGGCTTAACCAGGTAAGCGCCGCTTTAATTAGCAAGTTTGGTGGAATACCCCTCGGATCAATAAAATGTATTATTTTTATTATTGTTGATGTTGTTGTTATTATTATTACTATTATTATTATAATAATTGTAGAGCCTCAACAATGCAATTATTTTAAAAAAGCTTATATTTAATGTAGGGCCGGGACTTTAACAATTTTTTAACGCATAAATGTTTGTGTAATTAATTAATCGTAATTAACGCATTTTAATCGCACTTATTTTTGCACCGTGGAACGTTTCTCACTGGATGAGTTTCAGGCGGACCGATTATACTGGAGCACAGTGTTGTGCATGAACGAGTTCAAAAGAACACGTTCATTAAACACGTTTATTTTTCGCATTTGTAAATAAAGAACTTGAACGTGAATTAGTTCAGATTGAGTGAAATGAACTACGAGTGTCAATGTTGCGGTCCAATTAAACGTTACATATTTTTTTTCTCCCGATGAGTCGAGTGACGACTTTAGAAACAGCATAGCATCTCTTCTATAAGTTCAGCAAATCACTCGGATTTCTTCACATAGTTGTGATTGGCGCGCACGCCGGGCTTGCGCAGCGCTCCTCTCCACATCTCGATTCACACCTGCTGCCGAAGCCCCGCGAAGCTTGTGGCGCGCCCGTGAAAATCGCGTGGGATCCGCTGCCCCCCAGTCCAGACCAGACGTGTATTTCTCCACGATGGTCGACAAGCGCTTCTGCTCAGCTGTTGTTCAAGCTGCCCCCGTGACCGGACAAGCAGTAGACGATGAGATAAAACATTGTCAGTGTCTACATTGGGTTTAGTCTAATTCTGGCCTCCTTCCAATAAAGGCCTAGGCCGCGATGCGCTTGAGTAAATAAAGGCCTGGGCCTATATTCAAGGATTTACGGTATTTTTATATTGTGCAAATCAACTTCCAGTGTCTGTCAGCTGTGGAGTGTAAACCCTCAGCAGGAGGATTTCTTCACCTTGGCAGTGACATCATCAGTCAGAGTCTTGATCCTCTCTTTGACATTGTTGGTCAGACGATTAATCTGTCCTCGGACGAAGTCCAGCCGGTCGCGCTGATCCTCTCGCTCCTCCAGGCAACAGATCCTGTCAGAGGTCAATGGTCAGAGTCAGATGATTTGTAAATGAGTGGCTCCTTTAGTTAAAGATAAAGCAAGTGAAGTGAGTTTTTCTGACTTCCTGTCTGCGGAGGCGATGTTGATGGCGTCCATTACAGTTCTGATGGCCTCAGTGATTTGCCACGCTCTCACTGTGTGCTGCTCAAACTTCGTCTTCACTGCTGACTGAGAGATGAACTCCTGCGGGGTCAAATGTCATTTACAGTCGCATCTCAAAACGCCGCCCGCTTACCGTCAAACTCCATTTGACGCACACCCCATTTTTCTGTTAGTTTTCTCCACCCTAACTGACAACCCCAAAGACTCCTGACTATGCAGAGATACAAAAGTCGTTGGTATCACGTGGTATCATGATTCTATTGGCTCAAAGCCTTGCTAGAAGCCGCAGCAACACATTACACATCTACACAGAGGTAAACAACACATTAATTACGGACCGACAAAAACATTTTAAATGATTAATTCACATTGCTCTGCAGACTGTAGTTAGAGTTTTACACATGTGACTTCAGTTGTGCCCGCTGTCGTTAAGCAATCGAATAAAACTGTAGAATGTAATACAAAATATATATTTGTACCTCAAAAGTCCTCTCAAACATCTGGAACTCTCGCAGCCTCTCATGGAAACCTTCAGCCAGAGCGCCACCTGCAGGAAGACATAGGTCTGATATTTAATTATTTACTGTAAAATATAACACTGTCATCTTAACAGTAGAACCACCACAATTCATACATGACTGTAAAAATATACAGTGCTTAAAAACATAAATATATACGATTGATTTGTCCGATTCAATTCCCATTCACAAGGTCAGCAGCCTGGGATAGAGAGACAACTACCTTCAATAGGTCAACAAATCCCATATGTTTGGCCATGTTTTGGTTCAATACTACTCGTAGTTAGTTTTTCTAAATTCTGTGTTTTCCATTTTAATTTCTTTAAATTCTGTGTTTTACTATTTTATAGCATTTCCCCCATCAAATGGTGTTTAATCATGTGGTTGATGAATCAAAATTAGGAAATTTACTGGAGAAACATTCTAATTCTAATTCCTTGTCATTCATAGACCATACACTGTGCATAAATATGCGCAATCATTCATGGAGGAGTCACAATAAATATCTGCGGGCCTTGCCTTATGAGGATAAGAAGATCATTCCAGTCAGCTGCTGCCGTTGACTGGAATGCACTACAAAAACACTGGTCAAATTAATTTCAATCCTGGGCATCTCACACCTTCTCACAGATTCCTGCAACTGCTTCCACTCCATCTAATCTTCTTCTCAGTCTACAGTCTCATCTGTACGCCCATCAGGGTGGGAATTTCACGACGGCCACGACGGCCATCGTTCATGCCCTGTGACAAAATGTTCAATTTACGGCCAAGGTGGCCTTTGTGCTGCTGTCAAAGTCCCAGTGTAAACAGCGCTAGTGATGCGTGGTGGGCCTTTATGGAATTACAGCCACCCACACACAGTCGGCTCGTCCCGTGTCTGTGGATCAGAGCGATTGATCTGCTGGGATTGTTCAAAAATACAACTTGCACAACTTCGCGAGCCGCAAAGGTGAAGTATCAACATCACATGCAAGAAGAAAGTCAACCATTCGTTAGCTTAATTACAGCCTCCCAAATGGAGCTGAGCAAGCGGGCAGTGAAAGCACACAGTGGCATTTTTATTATAAAAAGTACCAGTCCGGTTCCACTCCAGCCCCGCTCACACCACGAGTCTGAAGCCCAAGCCCGACCCAGAATCCCGCTGTGTCATCAACAGTATGTTCAATCAATAAAACGGCTCGATAGTGGGGTTGAACACTGAGCGATAATGAGAGGGACAGCCTATTAAAGTCTACGTCATGTCCACATTGCCTACCAGTGTATGCGCTTGTGCATCTTTATATATAGCAAGATTTCATGTGGAATATGTTTTATTGCTTTCAAGTAGTAATTCCTTTGTAAGGCAGTATTTAAAGAAAAAATCCAATGTAACATTAACTTAATTTTTGTGCCCTGTCATGTGGCCTTGGTGCCCCTAAAAAAAAAGGAAAGTGAAGGCCAAATGGCCTTGCCCCTAAAATGAAGAAATTCCAACCCTGATGCCCATACCCGCTGATATTGGCTCAGGCCTATTTTTTTTGTGATTTTCATGATGTTCTAAATAATCCTGGGGCCCGTTTCACAAAGCAGGTTCAACAAACTCTGAACTTAACCCTGAACTCTGAGTTGAACAACTCTGAGATGGGAAACTCTGAGTTTTCGGTTTCAGAACAGTGGTTTTGAATTAGTTCAGTCAACTCTGAGTATGTAAACTCTGAGTTACGCGCATGCCTGCCGACTCTACAAAGCCATCATCAATGGAGCTCCGACACTACGATTCACCACGGCAACGGGGAGAGCGTCATTAGATATTACCGAGTGTTTATGTAGAAAACGAGCTCATCCTGAGAAAGCGGAGAAACGTCAGTGCAGCAAAAATAGCGATAGTTGGCGTGGCAGACAATTACTGCCCGATCTAATATGTATAACTGAATGAAACAGTCTATTGATCTAAAGGTAATAACTCTTTATTTTCAGGTTTGCAGAGAGACACTGTGGTGTAATGGTTAGCAACGCAGCCTATAGTGCAGGCGGCAGCGGTTCAATTCCTGCAGTTCACGAAGTAGCGCAACAAATAAATCATCATTTTCATTGGGTATAATCCCCCCAGGCACAGAAAGAAAGTGGCTTCAGTTGAAAATTAAGCAGAAGAATATTGCGCAAATACGTTGACTAATGCATTTGATTTTAATCATATTTCACATATTAAACAGTAAATATAAGCAGGTATTTCAACACAGAAATGTATTTAAACATTTCATAAATCTCCCGTTCGCAAAAACGCTAGCTCCGCAAAGAATCTGGTTGCGGATTATGTCCGCGATATGAAATGTTGAAAATGTCGGAGAATATTGTTTAGATAATATCTAATGTGATTGGAAGGAAAGGTAATCAAAATCCTATCCCGACGCAAAGCTGCTAGAATCACTTTTATTTCCATATCGATTAGGTTGACGATGAAAGGACGGCACATTTTTTCAGAGTTGATTCAGATTGAGGAAAAAGGCGGAGACATGTAGGGAGAAACTCAGGGTTTGTTGAAGCAAACCTGCTAGCGAGCAGGTTAGTTTCACGGAGCATGTTACCCGGGTAACTGACCCAGATTTATGCTGAACTGGCTTTGTGAAACCGAAAAACCAGAGTTTCCCTCATCTCAGGGTTAACTAACTCAAGGTTTTCACTAAACCTGCTTTGTGAAACGGACCCCTGGTTGTTAACTTTGTTTTATGTTTGCATATCTTTCTTGCTATAAGTTTATCCTTGCTATCCTGCCTTGTTTAACCTGTTCTTCATTTGTCACTGTTGTATGTCTGAGTAGCTGTATGTTAACCCTGCATGTCCCTGTTGCTGCCTTGTTGTATGTGTGTATTGCATATGTGTGTATTGCCTTGTATTGTTTGCATGCGGGTTGCCCCTCTAACCTTTCCCTTTTCATTGCCCCCTTCCCCCCCTAGAAGCTTGTGCTTTTTGTCAGGCCATCAGTGTAAATAAGAACTTGTTCTTAATGATCTGCCTGGTTAAATAAAGGTAAATAACAATAAATAATAATCATCAGCCAATGCAACTCAGCGTATGAGTTAGTAGAGGCGGAGCAGTACCAGGCGATAGTGGACATGCTACGTGCATGGAAAAGAGAACAAGCCAATCCCTGACTGCCCATACTAGACCCGCAGCCCTAGCCATGGATGGCCACCTTTAGCCGATCTGCTCCGCCCCAACACTCAGTAAAGGCAGGAACACACCGGCCCAACCGTTGGACATCTGAAGCGTTTGGAGAGGATCGGACGAGGTCGGGAACACATATGTTTGGTGTGTACAGCTGCGTCAGAAGCTTTCGGAGCCGCGCGGACGTTGTCTGATCAGACTGAGCATACGAAGTCTGAGGAGGTGGGCTGTTGGACGTCTGAGCCATTGGATACTCTGATTGGCGGTGTGCTAGCGAATCAGTATCCAATGGCGGTGTGTGGGTGGGGTGGAAGTGACGATGGTAAACAACAAACCACAGAGTACAGATTTTACTTCGTCGTTGCATCGCACTTTTGGTTATTTCTGCACATTTATCGAAGCAATGGCTACTTGGAGCGAAGAGACGGAAGAGGTCTTCTCAGGTCGAACGAATACTGAACCAAGACTGTGTGTGCATTGTTTTTATCTGCACTCCGTTCCGTTGGAGTACTGGCACGAGACTAGCGCCACCCGCTGTTAAGGAGGCTTATTGCATCTCGCGCAAGCGCAGAACGTACACGCTGCTGTGTTGTCGGAAGCACAAGTTGTGTACAACGCAACTTTTCTGCCGAACGGGTCAGACGAAAGGCAACAGAGTGGGCGGGGAGTGGTCGGATAAGGCAGTTGGACGTCTGGGCGGTGTGTGGGGGCCCTAAGGGGCATATGTTATGGTAGTGCAGCCAAGGTGATGAGCCAATGCCTACGACCGCCTCTTCAGGAAAACCCAAACCAGCCTCTATGCAGTCCTTATGGAGGTAAACACCAGGCCATCGCCTACCCTGTCAGGGTGAATTTCTAAGACATTGAGGCATTGCTGGATTCAGGGGGCTCAGTCTTTGGCCCATGAGAGTTTGATTGAAAGGGGGGCAGGCCCACTGGCAGACACCAGTCCCATTTTGTGTGTGCATGGAGATGTGCGGGAGTATCCCACAGCCACCCTAAAATTGATCATCACCCGGGGCCAATGTGAGGTAAAGGTGGGGGTCCTCCCCAACCCCCCAGTCCCCCTATTGATAGGACAAGACTGTCCATTGTTCTTCAAACTGTAGGATAACACACAAGCTTCCCGGGCATGGGCTAAACCACAACGGCAGAAGACAGAAAAGAAAAGGACAGGCTCCATGGAGGACCAGTCAGCAGCCCCGTCAGCACCGGCAAAGGTACTTCTAGGTGATAGGGAGTCATCTGATGGAACTGAGATGGCCCCAGACAGAGAGGATGAGCCTGCTCCAGAAATTGATTCACAGCCAGCAGGTGAGACAGATAACCCCATCTTTGACATTAGTTGGTTGCGGTTGATTGGAGAAAAGCAGTCTAAATATATACCAGGTCTTACAGCTTTTTCTTAGAAGTCTTTACTACTAAGGTCTATAGCAGCGGCACTCAATAGGCGGCCCCTAGGCTGCATTCAGCCCGCCAGCCACCTATTTGTGGCCCCCAAACTGTTATTTCTTCAGTATGTGTTTTGGTTGGGTCAACATGAGTATATCGGGACTTGTCTCCATGCCAACGATACACAGACAGCCTGTTACTGGGTCGCGCTGCGAGCGCATGTTTGAGTTTCACTTTCGTTTTTGAAGCGGTTCGCATATTGCCACTTTGCCAGAGTAGGAGCCTAGATTGCGCACGGAAAAAGATTGCATGAAAATGGCGTGTTCCAAGTTCTTTGCCAAAAGAAAGGTGGGCAGTGAAAATCGCCAATTCAAAGAAGAATGGACTGAAAAGTTTGCATTCATTCTCCCTCCAACCACCACAAGACCCTTGTGCTTAATATGCCAGGAGACTATCGCTGTGATGAAGATTTCCAATTTGAAACGGCATTATGAGACAAAGCATACACATTTTTAAGAAACATATCCTCAAAATTCAGAGGTAAGAACAACAAAAATAAATGCAATAAAATTATCATATCAAGCTGCAAGCAGGATTCTTGTCACATCTATACAACAACAACAAAAAACAACAGAAGCCTTACTTAGAGTGCCATGGATTTTCCGGTAAACACAAAACGCCATTCTCAGATGCAGAAATAATAAGAGAATGCATGAATGAAGAGATGAACACAATGTTTGAAGGGAAACAAAAAGAAGAAATTAAAGCTAAAATTAAGCAAGTCCCCCTCTCAGATTCCACAGCAAGCAGACTTACTGAAGCACTGGCAGAGTGCATTTCCCTAGCTGTGGATGAATCCACTGATACCACTGATAATGCACAGTTGATGGCGTTTGTGAGCTATTATGATGAGTCAAGAAGGGGGTTTGTTGAAGATTTTGTTGTTGTTTTGAATAAAAAGGTCATTTTGAATAATACAGTACAGTATATAACATGTGGTCTGACCGACCTCAATAAATGGACCTTTGAGTCATTGAAAAACATCTTTGTGGCCCTTGAAGATTTGTATTTTAGTACCCCTGGTCTATAGGAATACATGGCTCAGTAGAGCTGTGAGTTTCAGCCTGCCTACAGTACCAAAAAGAAATCTAGGGTTGTTTTTATTTTCCTCTTTTAAAGATGAGTAGTAGGCTGCTCTGGCAGTACGAAGAGCCTTCTTATACATTTTAAGACTGTCTTGCCAGACTAGGCTGGTTTTTCTAGTTTGGTGGAGTGCAAGATGATTTCAAGATTATGCAATTTGTATTTTAATTTCAGTTTGGGAGTTATACCATGGAGCTAACATCCTTTGTTTCATAGTTTTCTTTTTTAAGGCTGCAACAGAGTGGAGAGCCATTCTCAGTAAGCTTCCAAATTCATCTGAGAGTCAGTTTGGGAGGGACTAAAATTAACCTAGAAGTCCTCCATTTCATTAAGACATGGGGCCCTAGTTTCGTGGCGCAGTGCAGGGCGGCGCAGGTTGATGAAGCCGGCGTAATGCAAGTTTCGACCAGCACAGCCTTGCGCACGGTCAGTTTGGCAGTTTGGTGGATCGCCTGCGCCAAGATGGGTGTGGCGGCGCAGCAGGGGGAGGCGTCACAGATTCAGCTTGGCGTAGCGGAAGTTTCGTGGCAAAAAGCCTCGCCAAGACTGCGCTGAAAGCTCGCCAGCTCCAACCTGGTCTACTCTCGGCGCAAGGCGTAAATAAAGTCCATTCATTCAAGGCGAATCAGAGCTGGTGGAGTGGAAGTTTGGCTGACGATGCGCAGTGCGCACACATCACCGAGACCTTACAGGCAGGTTTCCACAGTTCCAGGCATATTTAAATGCAATAAACAATCACAACAAACACTATTTAATGCAACTAATTGAATCAACACGTGAATTTATTGTCCCGTCACATCTGACGTCAGATCAAAGGCGGATGGCACGCGTAACGGAAACTCAGCCTCTCGGACCAAAACATCTCCCTCTCTCTCCTGTTTTTTTTTATAATACCGGCATTGTTATCATTATGATACGCACGCACAGCGCGTGATGCGCGTGGTGGGAGCGGCGGCGCTGCTTCTGTCATCGGGTTGTCAAGTGACGGAACTTGCACTGAACCTCCCCTAACGCATTAAAGGTGAGGAGAGGAGCTCATTTGATTGGTGAAGATCTGAATCGGCTGTATTAATCCCAGTCCACGCCTCGTCTCCTCCTCGTCTCCCACTCACGCCTTCTTCTCCTCCCTCTCCACTTGCGCAGTGCGAGACGGTTGCTGCGCGAGCTGCATGGTGCACAACTGCAAAGTCCAGCGACACACGTCGCATGGCGCAGGCGCTGACTGTGCCTGGTCTACGAAACTAGGGCCCATGGCATTGAATTCAAGATCGGTGGAATCACTTGCTTAAACTTCAGAGCACGGTGCACCTCTGGCCAAAAAGAGAACTTGCAAAAACGGTTCCATTGTGTAATATCCATTTTAAACAAGGCCAAATACACACTCACTACTTTTTAATACAGCTTTGCTCTTATTTATTTGTTTCATTAAATGCTTGCATGTTTTTATTTATTTATTTAATTTAATTTGAATTTAATGAGTTTTTCATGGGTGTATGCAGTGATGTTGTTAGGCCCATTTAGACCCCCCCCCCCCTCCCCCTATCTTTATTTCCAGAATAACCTCATACTGATGAAAGGGTATACATATCGTTTAGCATATAGCATTTCTGTAAAGCCTTTTTTTACAGACACTGTATCCTCATTTTGATGGAACAAATACAAAATAAATACATACAAAATACAGTTATTTAAGGTAAAGTTCATAGTTAAGATTTCACTGTGACCTTTAAAACAGTCTTGGTTTATTCTACGTATACTTTATTATTTTCAACAGAGGAGAATGGAAGAAGACAATGTCTGTTGCCTTTAACTTGTTACTAGCTTGACTTTTCACGGGTTGTTGTGTAGTTCTAATACAGTACTAAAAAGATACAAGCGCAAAGATTTTGCTCTGTGGCTGAGTAAGTGAGTGAGTGAGTAAGTGTGACGGAAGTGCTCGAGAGTGGACCCGCTGGTGTCTCCTGCGTCTAGTTCCCTTTTAATTGTTTTAAGGGGTTTTTATTCCAGGATCTTAGAAGATTTTAGTTGCTTTTTAGTCTTTTTATACTCACAGCTACTATACTGTGTGTTTTTAAGGCGATCAGTGGCTATTTTATTTGCTTTTACTGGACACTAAGCCGGCGACAGCCGGCGACGTACAAGCTACCTAGCCAAGCAAGGCTAAGCTAAGCTAAGCTAAATGGCTACCTCCACGTCCCCGGCTGATCATCAAAAACTAAAGAAAGCTCACAAAAAGATTGCTGACCTGACGGATGATGTTCGCCGACTTTCCGAGGAGCTGAGGAGCAAGGACGCCCTGCTACAGCAGTCTCTGACAGTAGCTCACGAGCAGAGTGTCCGGATTTCATCGCTGTCAGCGGCCCTCCAGGACACGGTACCCTGGGATCCCACCTGTCCCCGGCCGTCCTTCTGCTCCACTCCCCACCTCCAGCGATCATGGGCTCAGGTATCTCATGGCCGAAAGAGGACCCCACCTGGAGCTGTTTCGCCTCCAATCCCACTCTCCAATCGCTATGAGGCCCTGTCGCAGCTGGCAGGCCCCCCGGGCAATGATCGGGGTCCGGGCTCGGCTCCTCCGAACGGCGCGGTATCCACAGCTCCACTCCCCGGTGGCGCACCGCCACCCAGGCCCGCGGGTCCCTCGCCATCGGGGGGAAGCAGGGCAGCTGCCCTGCACCACCAGGTCGGTCTAACATCCCCCCCGCTGTCTTCTGGAGGTCCCAAAAGCCGCTCTGCTGGGGCCTGTGTTGTTCCCCTGCTGACAGACACCACAGCCTTCCCTCCACTCACGGCTAGCTGCCTTCCAGCAGGTGGGTGTCCAACTCGGGGCTGTCCGCCTCCCCCGTCCTGCTCCTCATCCCAGCGCAGGCGGCTCGTCAAGGACGCGGTGCGCTGGCACTCATCAAGTTCCCGTTCTCCCCACCTGGCGAGGGATCACACCCGGCGTCCTGGCGCGGGTGGCGGGGTGGCTGAGCTGGCTTGTCCCCCTGAAGACCGAGCGGTCGCTCCCACAACCCTGGTCATTGGGGACTCGATTTTGAGGCACGTCCGCATGAGGGGGGCGTTCACCATGGCGTTTCCCGGAGCCACCGTTGCGGACATAACCGGGAAAATACCTGACATCCTGAGCGCACATCCGCAGGCAAGAAGGATTATCATCCACACAGGTACGAATGACATCGCCAGGCAACAGTCCGAACTTTTAAAACAAGATTTTATCCATCTTTTTAATTCCGTCTCACAGTCCCAGGTGACTGTTTTTATCTCCGGCCCCACCCCCACCTGCGGCAGAGGGATCGGCAGCTTCAGCAGGCTGCTCAGTCTCAACACCTGGCTCTCCTCTGCCTGCAGCGCACATCAGGTAGGCTTCGTCAACAACTTTGACGTGTTCTGGGCGAGACGACACCTTTTTGGGTCAGACGGGCTCCACCTGAACAGAGCAGGTGCCCGCATGCTAGCTGCCAACCTGGCATACGGGGTTCAGCATGCCAATCACCCGAAACCCGCACCAGCTGCTTTGTCCGCCACAAATTGATGTCCCCCAGGTCCATGCTCCTACGATTTCAGTTCCACCTCTGACCACTATACATACAACACCGGACTTGGACCTTATATTCACACCAACACTTCACCCATTCCCGTAATTATTACACACCACCACCAAATCAGACACCACCACACCCACTCTGCGAACTTTCATAATCTCAGACCACTCACAGAACAATCCACCACTCCAGTCAACAAACCACCTGTCACCATAAACTTGGCACTTTTTAATGTTCGCTCTCTGTTAAATAGAACTTTTTTAATGAATGATGTGATTTTAGATAACAAATTAGACTGTCTTCTTTTAACTGAGACATGGCTTGGCACTGACGCACCTGCTGTTCTCACAGAGGCTTCCCCACCAAATTTTAATTTTTTATTTTCTACTAGAGAGGGTAGAAGAGGAGGAGGGACGGCATCGATTTTAGATAATTCATTGACCTCAAATGGAGTATTTTTTAACAGTTACTCATCATTTGAGCACCATGCCTTTACTTTTAGCAGTCCTCCAATTCTTTGCCTTACTGTTTATAGACCACCCCATCACTCTAGCTCTTTTATCAGTGAATTTTCTGAACTTTTATCAATTATCCACACTTCTTTTAGCAGGATTTTAATAACTGGTGATTTTAATCTACACGTTGACGATATCTCGGATCCGATATCCAGAGAGTTTTTAAATCTTTTAAGTTGTCTTGATTTTAAGCAGCACGTCGCACAGCCAACTCACAACAGAGGACACACCCTGGACCTGGTCATAACCCATGGCCTGTCCATCGGTGTGTCCTCTGTTGTCGACCTGGCTGTGTCTGACCACTACTGTGTATTTTTTAACATCACCAGTTTTAACCAAGAGGAGGCCCCAGTGAGAACGGTGAGGAGGCGCTACCTTACTTCTGAAGTGGCTGCAAATTTTATGGAGATTTTACAGAGCACTCCTGCTGAAATTCTACCTGCACCTTGTGATTTTATCGTTGATAATTTTAACAGCAGACTGAAGTCAACCTTGGACTCGGTAGCTCCACTTTTAACTAAAACGATAAAAAGAAAACCTATACCCCCGTGGAGAAAAAACATTGAAATCAATGAACTGAAAAGAAATTGCAGGAGTGCAGAGAGAAGATGGAGGAAAAGTAAACTGACAATTCATTACGAGATTTTACGTCAACAACTCAAAACCTATAATAATACAGTCAATAAGGCACGAATTTCACATTTCTCACAACTCATCACCATCAATAAAAACAACCCCCGGTTCCTCTTCTCCACTTTTGATATTTTAACAGGCACTAATTCTAATAAAGTTTTTAAGACACCCACAGATGATCTTTGCGAGAACTTTGCAGACCACTTCAGAAACAAAATCAAGGACATCAGATCCTGCATTTTATCCCATCAAGTTTTAACTGTTAACACAGAACTGATGTCCTTACCTGAGGTAACACTGGAGAGTTTTGCCCTGGTTGATGCAAGGACACTTGGTCGAGTATTCTCCCAAGTAAACCCAACAACCTGCCTTTTAGATCCCATTCCCACATCACTTTTAAAATCGTTTTATGGATTCTTCGAGGAACAGTTTTTAAACATCATGAATTGCTCTCTTCAGACGGGTGTCTTTCCCAGCGCCTTTAAAACGGCGGTGGTGAAGCCCCTTCTGAAGAAGAGCAATTTAGATCCAAGTGTTTTTAATAACTACCGACCTGTATCCAACTTACCATTTTTAAGTAAAATTTTAGAAAAACTGGTTTTTAACCAAGTTAACGACTTTTTAAACAGAATTAACATTTTAGAGAAACATCAGTCTGGTTTTAGGAAAAACCACAGTACCGAGTCAGCACTTTTAAAGATTCTAAACGACATCAGGTGGAATTTTGATAATAAAAAGCTCACAGTGTTGGTTCTACTGGATCTAAGCGCAGCTTTTGATACAGTAGACCATCACATTTTATTAAATAGGCTCAGACACCTGGTGGGCATCTCTGGTACTGTTCTTAACTGGTTTTGTTCTTATCTCACAGACCGATGCTTTTATGTAAGTATGGATACATGTTCCTCAAGAACCCATGAAATTGGATGTGGGGTTCCCCAAGGGTCAATTTTAGGTCCACTTCTTTTTAATCTTTACATGCTGCCCCTTGGGGACGTCATCAGGAGGCACGGCATCAGCTTCCATAGTTATGCTGACGATACGCAACTGTACATTGCCATGTCTCCTGATGACACAGGGCCAATTGACGCCCTTTTTAACTGTATTTTAGACATTAAGTCATGGATGGCAGAGAATTTCCTACAGCTCAACCAGGACAAGACTGAGGTTTTAGTTATAGGTCCTGAAGGCCAGAGAGAGAAACTTTTACCAAAACTACAAGATCTTAAACCAGCACAGTCAGTAAAAAATCTGGGCGTGATTTTTGACTCTGAGCTGAATTTTATTCCACATATCAAAAATATGACGAAAATAGGTTTTTATCATCTTAAGAACATAGCCAGAGTCCGCCCGTTTCTCTCTCAGGCCAGTACGGAGGTGCTGATGCATGCTTTTATCTCCTGTCGTTTAGATTATTGTAATGCCCTGCTCTCTGGTCTTCCCAAAAAGAGTACTTTAAATCTCCAACTATTACAGAACTCAGCCGCACGCGTGCTGACGAGGACCAGAGGGCGGGAGCACATTACACCAGTTTTAGCGTCGCTGCATTGGCTCCCCGTACGCTTCAGGATCGATTTTAAGGTTCTTTTACTCGTTTTTAAATGTCTTAACGGCCTTGCGCCCTCTTATTTAGCTGACCTGCTTTTACCATATCAACCCTCGCGGACCCTGAGGTCCTCCGGCACTGGCCTTTTATCCATACCAAAACCCAGAACTAAAACCCATGGTGAGGCGGCATTTAGCTACTATGGCCCCCACCTGTGGAACAGCCTGCCAGAGAGCCTCAGGACCGCAGAGACAGTTGATATTTTTAAAGGAAGGTTAAAGACACACCTTTTTAATCAGGCTTTTAACTAGTATTTTAAATTCTTTAACGTTCTTATGTGATTTTATCTTATTTCATATTTTTGCTTTTATCTTGTTTTTAGATGATATTGATCTTAAATAATTTTAGTTGTTTTACTTATCATTGGTATTGTTTTATGTTATTATCTTTATTATCTTTTATTAAGCTGGTCACTTATTTTTTCATGTGTTTTAGTTTTTAGCTTTAACTCCAGTGTTTCCTCAGGGGGGCCTTCCACACTGGGAGCTGTGTTTGGGCTGCTGCTGGGGGTGCTGTCCCTGGGTCCCTTCGGCCCGGCTGACTGTTGTCTGTCGGTGTCGGGGGGCCTGGGCACTGGTGCCCCCTGTGGCACAGCCTGCGACTCCTCCCAGTGTGGATGGCCCCAAAGATAGCATTTCCTCAATCATCAGTGTCATGCCATGTCTCCCTATTGTCAGTAGTGAGAGTGTGTAGGTGTGTGTGTTTGTGTGTGTGTGCGTGTGTAGTATGGAGGGTGGGAGGGAGGGGCTTTATTTGTAATTGTTTTTTCTTTTCTTTTTTGATGTGTAAAGCACTTTGTGTTACATGTTCATGTATGAAAGGTGCTCTATAAATAAAGTGAAGTTGAAAAAAGTTGAAGTATGTAAGTAAGTAAGTTAGGTAAGTATGTAAGTTAGTTAGCAAGTAAATAAGTCAGTAAGTAAGTAAGTCAGTGATGAAACATGCACCATTGTTCAGTCGAATGATCTAGAGCTACGACGTCACCAAGGGCCGTTGCTGTTGAAGCTGCGCTCACAGTCTGAGAATCAGAGTTTGTAATGTGAAATGCAAAGCTGGAGAAGTGAACACGTCTAGAACACACAGAATACGGTGTATCTACAAGCTAAATAGTTCAGTTTATCAGAGCCTTAAAGTTAAATCCCCACAGCAGCTGCAGCTAGCATTAGCACAGCAGCTGCAGCTAGCGTTAGTTAATGTTAGCACAGCAGCCAGTGTCTAAACAATCTAACTTCACCCCTAATAGACAGCTAAACTCTAAGTGAAGCACCACAAACTTCATCAACATGTTTAGGTGATTAATCGGCTTGTTGGACATGTTGTTGTTGGAGATAACTGGGCTGTTTACTGTGGGAACAGTCTTGGTTGGCTTTGCGTTTTAGCCAACACTTAGCCACTGGCTGCACCTGAAACTCCTCACCAACATGATATTTAGTCACCACAACACTGTGTGCGATTTATTAGTACGCTTGACACCTTGGTATGAAACCAGTATTTGCAGACTACTAACGGGGAAATATCACAGTATGATGCACAGAGTTGCTAACACATCAGTGCTAACAAAAAAGGAAGGAACCACGTGCTTTGTGACTAGAGATGGGAGAAGATTCACTCACCCACTTATATCACCAGGATCCTTTAACTGATCCGGGTGAGTCGAGTCTGCTGTCTACCATTCACCCGGGTCACTTGCCGCTAACGCTAGTCAAAATATACTATTTCAAACCATTGACTGCGTGACTCGCTACTCTCTTTAAAACCTCTAAAATCACATGTTAACATGACCTAGTCCATCAGTTTACCCGAGCAAGTGGCTGCTAGAAGTTAACACAGACAAGAGAAGGTGGTTCAATGACTTCCTTGGAGTTAAACTTCGGCTGTCGCTCGAAGTAGCCGAAGTTTTGTTACTGTGTATGACTCCACCAACCAGACCAGAAGAGAGGAGGACTCGCTGCATGGATCCCTCACTGATTCAACAGACCAGAAGAGAGTAGGCCTAGCTGCATGGAACACTCACTGATTCACCAACCAGACCAGAAGAGAGGAGGACTCGCTGCATGGATCACTCAGTGAAAGTTCTGCCATAACAACAGTCTATACTCACGTAGCCTGACAGATTGAGTGAGTGCTTCCTCGAAACTTAAACCACTGATTTTTAAGTGTATTAGACTTCAACAGCATCATCCTTTTAAAATACAGTAATAAAATACAATTTCATTTTTTTAAGATTATTTTTTATGGCTGGAGTGCCATGCAAGCCTTTTTATTTTTATTATGCAGAGAGAGACAGTGTGTAAAGGTGAGATAGAGGGGAAAGACATGCGCGAAAGAGATTGCCGGGCCGGGAGTCGGACGACTGATCTCCGCGCCGAGGCTGAGCCTCCGTACATGGGGCGGCTGCCTTATCCACTGCGCCACCGACCGCCCCAAAAATTTCATTTTAATAAAACTACTTAATTGTTATATGACGAATAACATGAATATGATTAGAGTAAAATATATTCATTAATATTTTCATATATTTCCCTTGATACAAACTGTATAAAAATCCTGGTGAATGAACTACCATATAATGAGTGTCATTTGCTTCATTGGTCTTTCAATCAAACATCTCAATATATGAGTATCTTTGCAACATTTTACTCAAATGTAGCTTAAACATGTCATGTGATATTCAATTAAGCACATTGACCAACAGGGTCCAGCCAGATACCAGGTTTCACCTAGTCTTGTTATTTAAGGGTGTATGTTTTTATGTTTCTCTGAGCACCTAACTTAAGACAAGTTTCTTTCAGCATGTGATAGACAATAATGTATCAAATTTACTGTATTTGTATATTTCTTCTAAATAAAAACATTTTAAAATAATATTCTGGTGAAAAATTATCAGGACACAAATCAAGAGACAGAAATCAGTTGTCTCTGCTGTGCCCTCCTCCTGCTGACCCTCACCTGTCTCACCTGTCTCAGGCATGCCCTGCGCTTTTTGCATCCTGGAGCTCAGGACCTCTTTGGCTGAGACGAAGAAGATCCTCCCTGGAGCCTCGTCCAGACCGACTACCTTCAACTCCTCAGCCAGGAAACTCACACAGCGGTCCAGGTGCTGCTTCCTCACCTGGAGAGCAAGGGGAGGACACATTGGGTTCATCCAAGTTATCTTAATTCTTTACATCGTACATCCCAGGTACATCCCAGTTTTCATAGCTGAATATATGTGACCCGCCACGGCAAAACCAGCAACAAGTCGGATGGAACGAATTCGTGTAAAAGACGAAATAAACTCTTTTTTCAAAATGAGTGATTAACGTTTTTTTGCAGAATATGCAAGTTGAGATCATGAAGAAGCCACTCCATGTTTCAGATAACAGTATTGGTTGCCGTAAAAGTATACATTTTGTATTTGTAGTTTCTGAAAAAATCTGCCCTTGTCTGTGTCCCTGCAGGGCCTTGTACGGCAATGCAGTTCATTTCCATACTGATCACCATGGGCCATTCACTCGCTGTTGTTATTTTTCCGGCAAATCAGCTGCACGAAGCGAAACACATGGCTACTTATTCAGCGCAGTGGATCAGCTGGAGCGGAAGTCACATTTCAACGGGATAAACTGCACGGATGAAGAAATGAGAACTCTCTCCTTGGAAGACATTCATGTAGCAACAAACTTTCTCAAGAGCTTATGTACAGCATACGGATGGATTCTTTACTGCATCCACCAAAAAGCCGCAGACGAAAAGAAAGCGCGCCCGGACCTCTTATTTCATCGGAGCCAACGAAGTCTACAGGAATACTTTTCAGTTTCTTAGGGAGTGAGTTTCCGTTAACATTCAAGTTATCTACTTTGCTTAGCTAGCTCAGTACTGTCGTTTTAAAAGTATATGCACATCGAAACTAAGCTGTAATGGGACGTTTTTTGGCTCGTAATGTGGGCATCTGATTTAAAAGTAAGGTGCCAAGTTGCCTGTTGACGTTGCTTGAATTGACTGTGATGCTAATAGTTTAGCAACTAGCCTATCTGAGGACAATAGGCTAGTTGCTAAATCATTAGCACAAGCTACTTAGACGGTGCCTGCAGGCTAACAGATAGCAGATGAATGTTAATCCCTTTATACTGAAATGGTTTATGTCTTTTCTAACTAACCGTGTACAGTATGTCAGAGATAACAACGTCCTTTCGGAGTCCAGACTCTCCAGTACTGGTGTCCCCCAGGGATGCGTGAGCTCCCCTGTGCTCTTTACATTATATACCAATGATTGCATAAAAGTCCATCCTGATAATTACATCATCAAATTCTCAGATGATACTGCCATTTTGGGGTTGCTGCACAAAGATGGCAGCCCAGTAGCCTACCATTCCGAGATCTGTAAGTTTGTTCAGTGGTGTGACTCTAATCATCTGATGCTAAATGTAAAGAAAACCAAAGAGATGGTGTTCAACATTAAAGTTGTGGAGGACTGAGGCCGGTGGTCATCCACGATGAACCCGTCACTCAGGTCTCTTCATATAAGTACTTGGGAGTTCACATTGATAACACACTCAGCTGGAGGGCCCATGTGGAGAGTCTCTGCTCCAAACTGCAACAGAGATTGTATTTTCTGCACAGATTGAGACCTTTTGGTGTTGAGCAGAAGTTTATGTTGTTGTTCTATCATGCCGTACTGGAGAGTATTATAAGGTACGGTATTACAGCCTGGTACAGCAACTTGTCCGTACATCTGACACAAAGACAAAAATTAATTGTTTGGTACATCAAAGATCATGTTTCTCTTCAAACCATTTACAAACAATCCACTCTGAGACACGCACGAAAAATTCTATCTGATCAATCTCATATTCTCCATTCAGAGTACCAGCTGCTTCCTTCCGGGAGGAGATTTAGAGTTCCCCGGAGCAGGTTGAACGGTTACAAACATTCCTTTAATATCCTGAATGCACATATGTAGTTTAGGGTGTACAGTTGACATAACAATATGTATTGCAATGGTTTGGTCAACTGCCATTTATTGTTGCTGTGTGCTGTGATGGTATGGTACTGCGGACCAGTGGGAGCCCACGACAAATTTCCCTACGGGGACAATTAAAGTATATGAAATTAAATTAAATGAAAAGATATCACTGAGTGGCATCTGTAGGGGGGGGGGGGGGGGGGGCTTATCTGAATGAGACGCAAATGGCCAGTTTTCTCAGTGAACGGTTTTCAGAGAAGCACAGATTCAAATGGCCACAACTTCGTCAAATATTTTCCATGTGTTAGACATCATTGGAAAGCTTAAAACTACACTTTCAGAATCTGTGAATAACTCAAAATGCCCAGAGGCTGACTTGTTCCTGGTTTTGCCATGGCTGGTCACATATCACAGGTTCCTTAGCTGAGTACATCCCAGTTATCTTAGCCAGGTACACTTCCATACCCTTACCTTGGTACATCCAAGTTCCTACAGCTGGGTACATCCCAGTTCCTGTAACTGGGTACAGGTCAGTTTCCTTTGCTGGGTACATGCCAGTTCCCCTAACTTGGTAGATCCAAGTTCCCTTTGCTGGGTACATGCCAGTTCCCTTAGCTGGGTACATCCCAGTTCCCATAGCTGGGTACATGCTAGTTCCCCTAACTGGGTACATCCCACTTCCCTTAGCTGGGTACACCTCAGCTTCCATAGCTGCGTACATCCTAGGTACATCCCAGTTCATGTAACTTGGTACATCTCAGTGTCCTTTGCTGGGTACATCGAAGTTCCTACAGCTGTGTACATTGTAGTTCCTGTAACTGGGTACTTCCTAGTTCACTTAGCTGGGTACATCCCAGTTCCCTTAGCTTGGTACACCCCAGTTCCCTTAGCTTGGTACACCCCAGTTCCCTTAGCTGGGTATACCCCAGTTCCCATAGCTGCATACATCCTAGTTACAACCCAGTTCCTGTAACTTGGTACTTCCTTGTTCACTTAGCTGGGTACACTAGTGTTGTCACGCTACCAACATTTTGGTACCGGTACTGGTACCATCATGTATTTTGATACTTTTCGATACTTAAAAAAAAAGAAGAGAGAAAGCGATTATTAAAAGGAACCCCGGCTATGAAGACATGTAGCTCTTAAAAGATAAATGTTAGTATCAGTGATAATAATGTGATATAACCTTCTTGATGTCATAGTTTAACTCGTAGGTCGCCATTGTTGTTAACGTCGCTATGCACTCTGGGTAGCGACGTCAAATGGTTGCACTAGCCAGCTTCGGGACCCTTTTGTGACTGTTCAGCGACATAAACATGTCATCTGTTCAGCCTTTTCAATTTGAACCCGAGCGAAACATGAATGAGGAGGACAGCACTGACAATATTCCACAAAAAGAGCATAAAAATGAATAGCAAGAAAGACGGGATGAGGCGAGAGTATGACAAAACCGGTGGTGTATGTGCGGCAACTGCGTCTCAACCGAGAGGGAGAGTGTTTGTTGTCAAGAGCTCAAATGCATCAGGAGAAAAATGTCGAGAACACAGCCGCGGATCTTTGGGAAAGTGTGTCCGTCCATAGGCATCTTCCCACTCCTTTCTCCTCTTCTTGTCAGTAGGAAAGGAGTGTTAACTCACATCACTCCCCTTGTTGCCTTTTGACTGGAAATCTCATCCAAAAGCAGTACAATGTGGCACTTTACTTGAAATTACTTAACAAACGCACGGAAACAAACACTAGCGTCAATAGCTATTCTACCGAGTGCAACCATTCTACGTCATCGCCCCCAGAGTGCATTGCGCGCGGAAAACATGGCGTCCTATGTAGGTCAAAATATGTACTAAATATTATATATTTTTAAAGCAATGGCAACATTTTGTGTGCTTCTAACAACATATTTTAGTACAAAAGAACAATTGTGGCCTACAAGTCTTCATAGCCGGGGTTCCTTTTAATCATTAAATAAAAGAAAATACCACAAAGACAAGCTTTTCTAATGCACACAATTTGAAAATAATGCATGTATGCATTTTACAGCTCTAGAAAAAAATAAGGGACCACTTCAGATTTATTGTAAATCAGCATGGCTACATGTATGGCAAAACGTTTAAAAATCACTGTGAAAATATAAATACAATAATATAATATAAATATAATAATATGATATAATATTAATAAACCAGCTCTATTTTTTTTCTTCTATAGCTACTTTTGTTAAGAGTGAAGGGGGGTGGCGCTTGCTTTTAGCACTGAATGTGGCTTTTTTCCTGAGTAAATTACCTTTCATTCCCTGAGCTCAGTGTGCAGGTCTGGGTGTTTGTCCTTTAAGTGTTTGGCTAAGTCGGAGGTGTTTCCGCCCTTAGCCATGCATGTTTTAAAACACCGTTTACACAGTGGTGCATCGGCGTTAATTGCCTCGCCTTGCTCATTTGTTTTTAAGCCCATATCGCACTTCGCGCTGCTGGTTTGTCCACAAGTTGCGGCGTGGTGACGGTTGCAGCAGCCATTCTCCTCTCCGTGCTCCTCTCTCCCTCTCTCTCTCTCCCTCTCTAACATCTCTGCTCTCTCCAAGCTTTCCTCCTGCTCCATTTGTTTCTCCAGTCCACGCTGCTCGATAACTTGCTAGCTGTTTCCTCCAGCTTGCTTGCTTTTTCTTTTTATCTCCCTAAGCTCCAGCTTGCTCCTCGTCCTCTCAGCTGTAGTTACAACGCGGTGACGTCACATGGCGAGTTCGCCGTGCTGTTGCGGGAGCTGCCAGTACCAGTCCTGTCCAAATGCAATATAGTGCCTTTTAAATGCCTCAGTAACCCGGTACCAAATTACTACCGGTATACCGAACAACCCTACTGGGCACACCCCAGTTCCCATAGCTGGGTACACCCCAGTTCCTTTAACTGGGTACATTTCAGCTCCCTTAGCTGGGTACACCCCAGTTCCTTTAACTGGGTACATTTCAGCTCCCTTAGCTGGGTACATGCCAGTTCCCCTAGCTGGGTACATGCCAGAGCCCTCAGCCACATGCTAGTTCCTCTACCTGGGTACATCCCAGTCCCCTTATCTGGGTACATGCCAGTTCCCATAGCTGGGTACATCCCAGATCCTTCAGTTAGGTACATTACACTTCTCTAAGCTGGGTACATTCATGTACGTGTTTCCCTCACGTTCTTTCACTCAAATTTCATGACAAATGTGAGGATGAAAGAAATACATTGTGATCTGATATCTAGTTAATCAGGTTTAAACTGAAGCTGGTCTAAATATAACAAACTGACCTCCTCGATATATTCAGGTTCACTCACTGAAGCGTCCCATCTGTTGTGGAGAATGAAAATATTTGGCTTGGAGATTCTCTCGTTGACTTTGTGGAAGAAAAGTTTTTCCTGCAGACAGAAGAGGAGATATATAGAAACACACAAACAGAAAGAGTCTTTATCATCTATTATTAATATGTCGTTTATTATAAACTTGTGGTTCCATCACCGTGTTCATGAGCGTTGACTCTGCGTTTCCCACCAAAACGAAGACGTCGGCGTCCAGACAGAACTTATCAATCCAGCTGTCCAACTCCAGAGTGACATCAGTTCCAGGGCTGGGCCGGGTGTTAGAGATGATTAACATTAATTATTCCTGCTGGATGAGCTCCAGCTTTGAGATTTTGACTTTGTTTTTCTTTCTAGCTGCAGTTTTTTCTGTTTGTGCACAGAAATGTTCACAAACAAACCATCAAATAAATAAAATGAAATTTAATATGGAGTAAAGATGGGTAAAGGCAGAATTGTATGTGTTCGTGTCTGGACCTGAGTCACCTGATCCAAGACTAGTTTAACATTTAAACAAAGTAAAATTAAACCGCTGTGACTTCAGCGTGTTTGATTTTCACGAGGATTAATCAATGACCAGGGAAACATGATGAAGCACCTGTTTGTGTTACCTGTCCATCAGCACCAGGTCGTCCCTCAGCAGAGCACAGCGACTTTTAGGCCATAATACCTTCACTAGACTGCCAGAGTCCAGAGTGGGATCCATGTGAAGGGCATGAGCCAATTGGTTCACCGTCTGGGGACCAGGAGCAAGGAGGGAGCATGAGCAGGAGGAGCAGGAGAAGTAGGAGGAGCAGTAGGAGGCAGGATGATAAGGAGCAGTAGGAACAGGAAAAAGGAGCAGAAAGAGTAGTAGGAGCAGGAAGAAGAAACAGAAGGAATATTAGGAGCAGGATTAGGAGGAGGAACAGTAAGAGGGGGATGGAAAAGGAGCAGGAAGAAGAAACAGATGGAATATTAGGAGCAGGATTAGGTGGAGTAGTAGGAGGGGGTGGAAAAGGAGCAGTAGGAGCAGGAAGAAGGAGCAGAAGGAGTAGTAGGAGCAGGATTAGGAGGAGGAGCAGTAGGAGGGGGATGGAAAAGGAGCAAGTAGGAGCAGAAGGAGTTGTAGGAGCAGGAGTAGTAGAAGGAGCAGTAGGAGGGGGACGGAATAGGAGCAGTAGTAGCAGATGAGCAGGAGGGAGGTACAGGAGGAGGCAGAGCAGGAACAGGAAGAGAAAAGCAGGTAGGGAGGTTATCACAGAGGAATATTATTCATGGACAGAATAATGATCCAGTTAAAGGGACATGAACATGTGGCACTGTTCCTTTAAGGAACCTGTGTTGGTCGTACGTTGACACTCCTCCTCTCATTGGATGCCTCAGTGGTGAGGTAAGCCTCGTCTCCGTCGGTTCCTTCGACCCTTAGGAAACAGTTTGTGGTGTGACCAATGCCGCTGGGCAACACTCGGTCTCTCAGCATGGCATTGATCACCGTACTCTTCCCGTTACTTGTCCTGAAACACAGCAACATCACCACCATCATCATTATCATCATGACCACAATCATCATCACCACCACCACTACAGTAATCATCACCGTCATCACTACTATCATGATCACGACTGTTAATTTCATTGACGAAGTCTATCACGAAAAATATTTCTCAACTAACCTTTTTCACGGACGAAAACTAAATTTAAACTAAATAAAAAGTCAGATATGATGACGAAGACTGACGAAATATGACTGACACTTTAGTAAACGAATACAAATGAGACAAAATGTTAGGGAGGGGCGAATGGAGAATAGCAATCCAATTAAATCAGAACTATTATTTTTTGGAGCAAGTTGGGAAATCCAATCAGAGCAAATCTTTTCAGGGTAGGTTGACCTATGCAGAAGCAGCAGAGCCATTTCAAAAAGCCAAGGCAAATGCAGGCACACAACAGCTAAACAAAGGCAACATCTGTTACGCAAAAGGAGAACAAAGAAAAGTTTGCAGAACTTTGCACAGTTTCAAGGTCGTTTTCACAAGAGTTAGGTTGTTTAAATAATATTTAGTTTTATTTATATAAATTTGTTTATTGGAGCACATCACATCAAACATTATAGAACTTGAGCGTATACATGTGTGCCCATCATTGTTTTGTTTTTAAGAACAAACACACCTGTAGAAAAGAAAGGAAAAAAAACAAAAGAGAAAAACAAAGAGACAACAATAACAATAGCAATAAAAATAAAGACACATACTAAACTTAAAACCCACCCAATCTCCCACCCCAAGTGAAGTCAACCTTCCTCCAGCCATGTATCACATCATCATCATAACTTGTACTGCAACAATGTCAATGTACAGATACAACTGGCTAAAATAATAATAATAATGTAATATGAGGACCATTTACCAATAACAATACTAATAATAATAAGAATTAGTGCTACGACCGCCTGACGTGTCGGACCGCCTGGCCTGGCCACCGCCACGGGGCGGGTCGTCCCCGGCCACCGCCACATTGCCAGTCGTCCCCGGCAACCGCCACGGCGCGGGTCGTCCCCGGCCACTGCCACGGCTGGCGCCTGTCGTCCCCGGCCACCGCCACGGCACGCGGCGTCCCCGGCCCCCCCCACTGCGTGCGGCGTCCCCGGCCCTCGCCACGGCACGCGTCATCCCCTGCCATTGCCACGCAGGCGGTTGTCCCTTGCCTGAATCGTTGCATCGATCACTGCATCAGACGATTGAAGTTGTCCTGCTAGACTGTGGTGCAAAGTTCCACGACACTGGGACCTTATACGGGTGTAAAAACATGACATTTTATGTCGCCACTAGGTGGCGCTCTGATTGTGAGTCAATATTGCAGTGCAGACGTGTTCAGGGTGGGACTCTCATCAAATGTGAGAAGTTTGAACATGATCGGACAATGTACATTGAAGTTATAACAGTTTAGAGTATTGTGGCGAAGCATGAAATTCGTCCGTGTTCGTGGGGTCGTGCTGGTCACGCCCTTTGACTTATGTAAGACCTTTTAATGATTTTTAATTATTGAGGCCTCTAGAACAGGCTCATAAAGTTTGGTAGGAATCGGATCAGCGGTCTAGAAGGAGTTCGTTAAAATATACTGCATGAAAGAGGCGAAAAATCGCTTAAAATTTCACATTAAATGCAAAATGGCTGACTTCCTGTTGGGTTTAGGGCATGGGTCCAAGAGGCTTTTTCGTACATCTCTACATTTTCTATGTACCTACAAAGTTTAATGCAGGTACATCAAAGTTAAAGGTGTTCAATATCCAAAAAGGAGCCGTAAAAGTGTAAAAACATGATATTTCCAGGTACCATCAGGTGGCGCTCTGACCTAAGGTCAATATTACAGTGCATACGGGTTCAGGGTGAGACCCTTATCAAACATGTCAGGTTTTGAGCAGATTGGACATTGTATCCTGAAGTTACAACAACTTCCTGTACACAGGCCAAAACGCAAGCCCTGGCCACGCCCTTTGACTTATGTAAGACCTTTCGATGATGTTTCATCATTGAAGTCTTGAGTACATGATGACCAAGTTTGAGGTTAATCTGATAAAGCTGCTAGGAAGAGTTCGCTGAAGTATAAAACTTAACACTTTCTATCGCCAGTAGGTGGCGCTCTGAATATGAGTCAATATTGCAGTGTAGATGTGTACAGGGTGGTACTATAGACAAACCTGGGAAGTTTTGATCATATCAGACAATGTTCATTGAAGTTATAACAGTTTAGATTTTTGTGGTCAAAGCATGAAATTCGTCCATGTTCAGGACGGCGTCCTGGCCACGCCCTTGGACTTATGTAAGACCTTTCGATGATTTTGCATCATTGAGGCCTCTAGAACAGTCTCAGCGAGTTTGGTATGAATCGGATCAACGGTGTAGGAGGAGTTCATTAAAATACAAACCCTACAATAAGCTAAAATGGCCAAAAATGGTCTAAAATTGCTGATATGCTGTAGCGCCCCCGAGTGGTCAATTTTAATAAAACTTTCAGGATATGTTCCAGGGAGATATGTCAACATATCCTGCAAGTTTCGTGATGATTGGGTAAGAGATTATGGAGTTATGTGTATTGATTTCTAGAGCCCCGCCCCTCCGATGTTCATTGGCTTATAACTTCTAAACGCAATGATATTTTTCAAAGCCTTTGACAACACTTGATCAGCTTTGTCAAATGATGATCCACAGCAATTTCGGTGAGAATCGGATCTACAGTTTAGGAGAAATTACAAAAAACGTGTTTTTCACAAAATTCAAAATGGCGGAAAATTTCGGTAGGCGAACTTTGGTGCTATAATGTAATTTTTTGTAGAGCACACGGATTTGCATGTCTGTGCAAAATTTCAAGTCAATTGGAGTTACGGTGTGAGCTTGCCATCCTTCTTTGCGTTAGGGGGCGCTAGCGAGCCACTTTTTTGTGGCCAACTATGAAACCTTTAAAATCATTGAATTTTCACCGTTTTCTAATAGCATGGACATTTTTTTCAACTTCTGAATATGTTAAGGCCCCCAAAAAGGCCGTGATGTGGGAAAAATAATAATTAAAACTGCGAGCAGTATCGTGACGGGCCCGAGCTCATATGCGGTCGTGGAGTGCCTGCGGTCACAGGGCAGTGTCGTGGACGCTGCCCTTGGAGCGGCCGCCTCTCCCGGCGCAAGTCCAGAACAAGCGATTGACACCGAATGGCATCCGTCTCTCACGTGCGGTCGTGGAGTGCCTGCATTCACGCGGCAGTGCGACGGCCGCCTACCCGTGCAGCAGCCACCTCCTCGTGGCGGCAGCTTAGACACAAGCGATTGACATTCAAAGCCACCTGTCTGTCACATACACACATGTTAATGCCTTCCTGAAAACTCTCCTCCTCCCCCTAGTGTGTCCTCTCCTCCTCCCCCTGTGTCCTCCTTGCAAGCTGAAATGAGAGGAATCAGTTATAAAAATAATCAGGTGTGGCTTTTACTTGGAAAAAGATACAAAATCAATGACATTTCCTGTTGCCAGTAGGTGGCGCTCTGACACAGTGAATGTCAAAGTGCAGATGTGTTCAGGAAGGAACTCTTATCAAGTGTGCAAAGTTTGAAGCAGCTCTGATAACTTCAGTGTTTGTTCTGTTTATGGCAGAGTTCAACAGACAGCTGTGTGAGATGCATTTGAAGTGTGCATGTCTCCTCCTCTCTCTGTGTCCAGGCTGAAATGAGAGGAATTTAGAAAAAGGAATTAATAGTGGCATGACTGTTGATCTGGTGTGAAGCAGATTGCAGCTGCATGTGAGATTCACAGCTCTATGTGTCACTGAGTGATCTCTCTCTGTCTCCATCTGGTGGTCGCTGTGCGCCTGTGTCTCTCCCCCCTATGTGTCCTGAGTGAGAAACTGGCTGAATTACACACTTGGCTAAAAACATTTTTTACCCACTTTATGATAACTTTAGGCGGTGGGTCCAGGAGGCTTTTTTGTACATCTCCACTTGAGCTATCTAGGAAAAAATAGTTCATGCGTCTACGCCCTACCTAGTGGGGGGGCTGTTGCTCAGAAAAAGGGTCTAAAATCAGTCACATTTCATGTCGCCATTAGGTGGCGCTCTACCCGTGAGTTAAAATTGCAGTGCTGTTGTGTTCAGGACGTGACTCTTAACAAGCATGAATATTTTGGAGCAGATC
The DNA here is from genome assembly GCA_029853015.1 of Chelidonichthys spinosus. Lineage (NCBI taxonomy): Eukaryota > Metazoa > Chordata > Actinopteri > Perciformes > Triglidae > Chelidonichthys > Chelidonichthys spinosus. The sequence continues at coordinate 1,256,177 of CM056827.1, read as the reverse complement.
GGAGTAGAAATGGTGAAGTTATAACAGTTTTGATGCCAATAGCGAAGGATGAAAATAGTAGCGCAGTCATGGCGTCACTGTGGCCACGCCCCTAAATATTCTGGACATCTTTTGATAAATTTTTCTCCTTAAGGCCTTTCCAACAACATATTCAATTTTGGTATCGATTGGATCAACGGTGTAGTCAGTTTTTGATTTTGTGTGACCCCTGTGAATGGCCAAAAAGAGCCAAAAACGGCCAAAAATTGCACTTTTTGGAAATTTGTGGCAGCGCCAAACATTATTCAATTTTGATGAAACTTGACATGCATGTTTTTTGAAGCTATTGCAACATAGTTTTCGAGTTTCGTAATTTTTGAGATAAAAGTTATAGAGTTATGCTAATTGGATTTTGGTAGCTCCACCCTCTAATGTTCATTGGCCGATATCTTCTGATAACAAGCATATTTTCGAAACCTTTTTGGAGCACCCGCCCAGCTAGGTCTGCAGAGTATGCATACCAAATTTTGTCCAAATCGGACCAACGGTTTCCGAGAAATGCGCAACTTCCTCTTTTTCATAAAATCCAAGATGGCGGAAAATTTTGCCAGGCGGACTTTGGTACTCCCAGTGGCTTTTTTGTAGAGGAGACTTGTCTGCACATGTATACAAAGTTTCATGTCAATCGGACTTACGGTGCGGCGGTAGTGGCGATTCAAACGCTAGGTGGCGCTAGCGAGCAAATTTTTTGTGACCGACGCCAAATTCTCAAATTTTTCACCAGGCCCTATAGACACTCCAATTTTCGTTAGTTTTTTTTCAGATTCAGGCCCCCAAAATGGAGGTCAAACGTGTAAGAATAATAAAAAACACTACAGATACAATAGGGCTTCGCAGCCCGACGTTGTCGGCGCTCGGGCCCTAATAAACATTCGAAAAACAATAGGGCTTCGCAGCCCGACGTTGTCGGCGCTCGGGCCCTAATAATAATAATAAACATTCGAAAAACAATAGGGCTTCGCAGCCCGACGTTGTTGGCGCTCGGGCCCTAATAAACAACAGCATTTCAATAGGGCTTCGCGGTGCCCGACGTTGTCGGCGCTCGGGCCCTAATAATTAAAACTGCGAGAAGTGATAACGGGCCCTCGCATGGCACGTAACTCGGTTAGTGCTACGACCGCCTGACGTGTCGGACCGCCTGGCCTGGCCACCGCCACGGGGCGGGTCGTCCCCGGCCACCGCCACGTTGCCAGTCGTCCCCGGTCGTCCCCGGCCACCGCCACGGCGCGGGTCGTCCCCGGCCACCGCCACGGCTGGCGCCTGTCATCCCCGGCCACCGCCACGGCACGCGTCGTCCCCGGCCCCCACCACGGCACACGTCGTTGCCTGAATCGTCGTGTCGATCACTGCATCAGACGATTTAAGTTGTCCTGCTAGACTATGGTGCAAAGTTCCACGACACTGGGACCTTATACGGGTGTAAAAACATGACATTTTATGTCGCCACTAGGTGGCGCTCTGATTGTGAGTCAATATTGCAGTGCAGACGTGTTCAGGGTGGGACTCTCATCAAATGTGAGAAGTTTGAACATGATCGGACAATGTACATTGAAGTTATAACAGTTTAGAGTTTTGTGGCGAAGCATGAAATTCATCCGTGTTCGTGGGGTCGTGCTGGTCACGCCCTTTGACTTATGTAAGACCTTTTAATGATTTTTAATCATTGAGGCCTCTAGAACAGGCTCATAAAGTTTGGTAGGAATCGGATCAGCGGTCTAGAAGGAGTTCGTTAAAATATACTGCATGAAAGAGGCGAAAAATCGCTTAAAATTTCACATTAAATGCAAAATGGCTGACTTCCTGTTGGGTTTAGGGCATGGGTCCAAGAGGCTTTTTTGTACATCTCTACATGTTCCATGTACCTACAAAGTTTCATGCAGGTACGTCAAAGTTAAAGGTGTTCAATATCCAAAAAGGAGCCGTAAAAGTGTAAAAACATGATATTTCCAGGTACCATCAGGTGGCGCTCTGACCTAAGGTCAATATTACAGTGCATACGTGTTCAGGGTGAGACCCTTATCAAACATGTCAAGTTTTGAGCAGATTGGACATTGTATCCTGAAGTTACAACAACTTCCTGTACACTGGCCAAAACGCAAGCCTTGGCCACGCCCTTATGTAAGACCTTTCAAAGATTTTTCATCATTGAAGTCTTGAGTACATGATGACCAAGTTTGAGGTTAATCCGATAAAGCTGCTAGGAAGAGTTCGCTGAAGTATAAAACTTAACACTTTCTATGGCCAGTAGGTGGCGCTCTGTGAGTCAATATTGCAGTGCAGATGTGTACAGGGTGGTACTATAGACAAACCTGTGAAGTTTTGATCATATCAGACAATGTACATTGAAGTTATAACAGTTTAGATTTTTGTGGTCGAAGCATGAAATTCGTCCATGTTCAGGACGCCGTCCTGGCCACACCCTTTGACTTTTGCAAGACCTTTCGATTGTTGAAGCCTCTAGAACAGTCTCAGCGAGTTTGGCATGAATCGGATCAATGGTGTAGGAGGAGTTCGTTAAAATACAAACCCTACAATAAGCTAAAATGGCAAAAAATGGCCTAAAATTGCTGATATACTGTAGCGCCCCTGAGTGGTCAATTTTAATAAAACTTTCAGGATATGTTCCAGGGAGATATGTCAACATATCCTGCAAGTTTTGTGATGATTGGGTTAGAAATTATGGAGTTATGTGTATTGATTTCTAGAGCCCCGCCCCTCCGATGTTCATTGGCTTAAACAATTAAATTAAACAATCTCATTCCTATTCTCTCAAAATCAAAGTCAACCTCAAAGCCTGTCATTAACACCATCAGGATGGGTCTGCTGAATGTTAGGTCTCTTAAAGCTCTAGTCTACGATTTTTCACTTGAGCCAAACTTTAGCCAATCGTAGCCATCATCTGATAATGTAACAACGACGCATAATGTAACAACGACGCATAATGTAACAAAAAAATTTAATAAAAACCTCATAATGTAACAACTGGTCGATAATATAACAAAATTGCCGAGCGCATAACGTAACAACTATTTTGCGCATAATGTAATAACTTATAATTTGCGTCAGTTATTACATTATATAGCGAGCAAAATATTTTTCTCCTGATAATTATAGAGTGAATCAATAATTTATGGATTAACATAGTAATTGCTTCATCATAGAGTCTCGTCGGCACTAAAAGCATTCTTTCAATAGTTTTTACTTAAATTTAAGGCTCAAAATGTTCATACACAACCCCCCCCCGCCTGGATTCAAGCTGTGTGTGTGTATGTGTGTGTGTGTGTGTGTGTGTGTGTGTGTATGCACAAGTGAACTGATACTAACAACATAACTTTTGGTGAAATACTATCACAAAATATCAGTCACACATCAATATGACATTATGATGACTGTTTTAATGAAAAATATCAACGATTAAACAACTACAATTTAACTGGAATGCAAGAGCTTCAATTAACAATGGGAAGTACTTACACTGCACTGTGTTACTCCCTTGCAGACTGAAATTCCTCAATTGAACAACATATAATTATTTTGCTTACCATTTTAGGTTACATGCTTCAACAGTCTATCAGATAAGTAACATTTTTGTTTTTTAGAATTACCTGAGAAAAAGAAATCTGAACAATTGTAATTCAACTTAAATGCAAGAGCTTCAATCAACAGTGGAAAATAATCAATTACACTGTACTGTGTTCATCATTTGAAAGAAACTGAAATGTTAGTGCTCACTGTTAAAATTAGTTTCCAGATTTTAACAAAATAGCTCTTTAAAAAGAAATTTTTAGATGACATGCTTCAGATAACAATTTTGACTAGTAGAATTAAGTGAAATGAAGGGAAAATCTTAATGCAGAAAGTGTACAAACTCCATAGTGCATAGAAAGAATATACTGTATGTATATTATTTTTTGCAGAACATGTGAATGATCTTGTAGTGTCCGAACTGTATGTGTCTGAGCACAATCCAGGCCCTTGTCCAACGTGGGTTTTGACCAAATAAATCTTTGATCCGTAGAGCGAAACCACTTGACTTGCCACAGGATTTATAGATCTTCATAATGCTAATACAACAGTCCCCTTCATCATCAAGCTGCAAAGCTTTAGCCAAAGAATCTAGAATATAGACTGTGGGAAGATATGACCGAGACACTTCTCTGAAAATATGAGAGACTTGATTAAAAGTGCCAAGCATGGTCATGTCCATATCAAGGGTCAACTTGATAATTGCTGTTAGGATCTCTACAGGCAGGTATAGTTGTCCTCATGGTTAGCTGCAGGATCAGCTTCAGTGTTGTCTTCTTCGAGCTCAGACACAGGATCAGCTTCAGTGTTGACTTCTTCGAGCTCAGACACAGGATCAGCTTCAGTGTTGACTTCTTCAAGCTCAGACACAGGATCAGCTTCAGTAACATCTTCTTCGGGCTCGGACACAGGATCAGCTTCAAAGCCACTGCCAGAGCTACAGCCAGGGTCAACTTCAATGCTAAAGCAAGGACTGGGGTTATTTCTTTGAAGCACCCTTTCATTTTCAGCCTCCTGTATGGCCTGAATGTATGGATCTACTGGTCCATCGAGACTCACATAGTGGTCCCCATGCCCCTCAGCAAAATGACCAATAGCTAACACAGGAAGGTTTTCACAAACATTACCTGAGGGGGAGATGATGGAGGTGGCATCAACACCTAGGGTTGATACAACCAAAAACTGTACATTTAAAATAAGTGAAGCTCTCTGAAGGGTAATGTGGTCCCCAAATGTTTCAGGTTGAGCCATGCTATCTATGGATGTAGTCATTCCATGTCCCCTCTACATACTGCGAAAGTGGTGTCCCATCCACTGCAGTTGGACAATTTCTTAGATCATTGACTATTTGCTCCCTCAGTGTTGCAGCAGACCTGAATATTCTGATGGTAGCCAGCTGATCAGCCAATGCAGCAAACTGGCAACTGCCATCTGGGTCAGGATCCAAGCGAATGTGTAAACCTGGTGTTTCAAATTCCTGCAGTCTGTCTTGATGGGTGTAAGTTTGGGAATGTCTTGCCAGCAACTTCCGACATTTTTCTTGAAACCTTGTGACACTGGTTATGTCTGAAACTGAGAACCACTGTTCCATTGGAGTACTGCTATGTGACATTTTAAATTTCACTTTGTATTTGGACAACCTGATGTTACGTTTTACAACTACACCTGGCAATACAACATGGCGTTTGGAAACAGAAAGTCTGTGATTGCTCAACTTCACTCTAACCAACACATTGTCATGTACTCTGTAAACAGAGGGTGCAATGAGTTTTGCCTGAATCATACGTTCATTGCATCGCTCTGTGGCCTTTTTTGCCCTTTGCCACAGCTTGCACTGCCTCTCTTCAAATAAGTGCCTATGTCTTTGGGAGGGTAGACCATCTTCGGTTTCTTTAAAGTGTGTGGAGGTATTGCTGATTGGGTTAGCAATTCTGTTACTTTGTCTACCATAATAAACTTGGAAAGGAGAACTTCCTTAGGATCCTCATTCATTATCCTGGCGTATACAGGTAAATGTTCAACCCAGTTAACTCCCCCTAGCTGGAAGTTAAGCAGATCATACATGATCTTTTTTCGGAGCATACGATGAGTCCTCTCCACCTTTCCTTGACTCTGGGGATGATATGCAGAGCTTTGAATATCTTTGATCTTCAGGCTCTTGAATAGCTATTGAACATCACCCCTGAATTCTTTCCCTCTGTCGTGTTGTACAATTTTTGGTGGGCCATGCTTACAGTAGATTTGTCCTAGATGTTTTGCAATCTCACTGCTTGTTTTGGTTTGTAATGGTCTCAGCCATAGATACCTACTGAAAACATCAACTGTGGTCAGGATGTAATGGTATGTCAGGCGACCATGCTTAACTTTCAACTTCCCCATGTCTAAGCAGGGCTCCAGACTAACTTTTTGCATTGGTTGCACTGGTGCGCCTAACTTTTTTTTTTTAGGTGCACCAGCACAAAATTTAGGCGCACACACATTTTTCATCATGTCGCCTTTAACGCCAAAAAGTCACCTTTTTATCGCTCTCCTTTTACATAATGACACCCCCCTTATGGCCTAGCTTAACTGCAGCACCATCAGCACCCAGAGGAACCGTTTTCTGCAGCCAATCTGCACACTGATGCCCAAGCGCAGCAAATGCTTGCTTTGTGGCAGCATAAAAAGATCATACAGGTCACTAGCCTATAGATTGCAAATGGAAAACTGTTTATGTGATCTTAGCCTAGCCTACTTATATTTTTACTTAGGCTATTCATTTTTAATAATAATATTAGGAATAGGCTACTATACAATTTTCCTATTCATGATCTCTCATGCTGTAATGTGGGCCTTCAAACACTGTGCGTGTCCATGCTCCACCTCGACATGTCCAATTAACATGTTGACCGGCCTCCCTTTACGCAAAATGCAGCAGTAGACAATAACGCACTCCTTCATAGAGACGTCTGTGTCTCCGTCAATCATGAATGACGTGTACGTGGCGTTTCCAACCTCCGCTGTCTTGTTCTTTAGTGTCGGCATTTTGTTTCATCAGAATCATTTCGGACTTAAATTTAGTGAACGGCAACTCCTCCTTTGCAATATTGTATGCGACGTTGAATTTTATAATAATTTCAGATTCCTCAGCGGACCTGATTGATACAGCCTGACGCTGAAACGCAGCTGGATGAGGGGCCACTTTATTAACACACTTATCACGGCATGTAGTATGCTTTTTGGACACATTGCGCTTTTTCAATGTCTCGATGCGAAATGTTGTTGACTCTTCCACAAACGCACTATTACCAGACAAATTCTGACCGCACTCCCGACAATAAATGCAGTGTATTGAGTCCCTTTCTTCATCGTACATCAGCCAGGGAAATTGCTTCAACCAGTCCGGTCTGAAGGCATATTTTTGGGCTTTTTAATTAGTCTCGGGGCGAGGCTTTCTGCCTCTCTTCACTTTCAAAGAGAATCGAAGCGCTCAGAGTACCTGCTCTGCTCGCTCGCATTGTTCGAACTGACACAATTTACAGCAGTGAAAAGGACCACAGCCAATCAGAGGCAAGGACCCGCCCGAGCTCCGTCTCTTATTGGTTTAGACCACGATACCGTCAGGAGAACATAAAGAGATACTGCGCTTATGATTTTTTTTTCACTTGAGCAGCGTTAGGTGCACCAGTGCGACCTACTATTTTTTTCAGTCGCACTCATAAAAATTTTGGTCGCATATGCGACCAAAATGGTCGCACTCTGGAGCCCTGCTAAGAGGTCAATTTGATGCCTTTTGCTGTGATGGGTTTTGGGATTGGCCTGTTAGAAAATGTAGCCTTTTGAAGTTGGTATCGCCTGCACCTGTCCAGCGTTTTCTGGGAGTATTTCTCCCTCAGATGTATGTTCATTTTCCTTGCCCCACTGCCTTTAGTGTCATCCAGAGTCGTCCTCACAATTGAGTTGATGGCTGATGTCTTCGCTACCAGTTTTCCACCACACAAAATGGCCTGGCCATCATCACTGAGCGCGTAGAGATGCGTATCTCTGTAATACCGCACAATAGCACTACGCTCTGTTCTTGATCTTGCGTGAATGGGGACATCGTATTCCCCCTTCAGTAGTTTCAGTATTACATTGTAGGTCTCGTCTGACATAGGCCGGTGCCCATGGTCCCCACATACCCAAAGTGTACAGCACAGGACAAAGAGTATTCTCATGCTTCCAGATCTATAAAAAAGAAAAAAAAATTCTATAAAAATTTACGCGGATTAATGGTTTTATATAAATTCTTCATTCATTAATCTTAACCTACTAAACAAAAAAACAGTTTGAAGCCAAATTATTCAACATTTCTAACAGGGATTTTACCAACGAATGCCGTTAGATTTGAAAACCAGAATTGTTTAGATGAAACTACAAATTAAGTTACACTGTTGTTACCAAACATCATCTGCTTTTACGAAATTCATGTTTTTAGCACAAATTTGCGACGTTGCCATGGAGGGGGTGGAATTTTAAGACATTCCACTATGTATTCTGGAGATATGTCTGGTTATGACTTAACTAAAATACTAAAATATTTGGTCTTGTTACAGTTTGGACAGGTAGTCTTATCATAGCATGCTAGTTCCCTAACTTAGGCTACTGTATCACGGACTGCAAGCAGTGTATAAATAGTGTAAGCCTACTGGTCTGTATAAATTGTCTTATATTTTGTGGTTGCACTAATCTAATTCAATATAAACTATTTAGCCAGATCCACGGCACTGGTGCGAGTTGAAGTGGCCACTAACCGGGAAGAAATAGTGACCAATCGGTCAACCATGGTCGGGATGCGCTCTGACCTTTCCGCACTTCGCGAGTTCCCTTCATGGAAGCGAGCTGAAGTTGCCAATAACCGGGAGGAAATGGCTAAGTCAAGGGCAGCGAGAGCTGCAGAGGACGGTGAGGATTAATTAAAAAAAAATTAAAAAAGGGGGCTCCCACACCATCTCAGCAACTAGTAGCTACACTGGACTTTATTTTTATCTTTATTTATTTATTTATTTTTTTTTCATTTTTATTTCTCTTTTCCTTCGGACCTTGTTACATGATGAGACTGCTGCTCAATCGTGATGAATAAATATGGACACGTGCGCAGACACACACGTAATCTGTATGCTCTGGACTTCAGCTCTCTGTACCACCTACTGCTGTAACATGTTATGTCAAATGTCACAAGTAAAATGGAAAAGTTATGTCAAGTGAAAAATGCAATGATAAGAAAAGATTATGATGACGATTTTATCCTGTGGGTAATGGGGACGGGACCAGATAAGCCTTGGCTTCTCCCGCTTTCCCTTTCGGCCATGTGTATTTTTTACTATGTGAGCAATGATGTATGATGATGATTTAACAGACATGCCCGAAATAAAAAAATAAAAAAATAAATAAATTTGCATTTCACACTTACCTTTCAGCACCATGTGGAGGAAAAATGATCTTGCTGATTGAAAATCAGTGGCAGGGTGGAAGCGCAATGGGCAACAGTGATGGGGAGATACCGGGGCCATGAACCAATCATGAGGGTGCCATGACTTGACCATCCAGATCCAGTATGAAACAGTTCGAGTATGAGCCACCTAGTGGTCAAAGACGAAAACTACAACATTTTGTCATACATTTTTACCTTAGATCAGAAATTACATTAAGTATATATAATAACATTGTACATAAAATAAATTATATTATTTAGTAGCCTACAAAATTTAAATTATTAACTGAGTTATCTGTTACAATGATGTAATGGCCATTAGTGTCTATTGTTCAAGAATCTAGTTTCCTGGTGAAAGAAGCTATCCTTGAGTCTCTTGAGATTGACACAAGCATCGTTTTTGATATAAGAAGCAAAATATACTTCTCAATGGACAAATTACTGTGAAAATGGCCACTGGGAGGTGGCTTCTGGTATTAAAGTCTTCAAACACAGAGAAATGCAGAGAATAGCTATCAAATCAATGTTCTAGCCCTGACTATCCAGGGTGTCAGAAAAAAACATAAGTATGCACGGCTTGACGAGTTTGAGCTTAAGGTTATCCCACATAGAACACATGTAAAGTTTAGTTGTATTATATCAATTATATCATTGTGGCGAGTGATCACCGAGCAGTTTGGGATCGGGATCGTACTGCAGTCGGGGTGAGAGAGGAATCCGTCCGGCACCCGCTGCATTTACACCGATAATGTTTCATCATTCGTAGCCATAATAAACACTATTACTGCTTTGTACATGTTGTGGAAGTCCCGGACACACCGGGAAACTAAACGGGGTCCTGCCTGAGTTCATACCTGGAGGGGATGTTCCCATTCATTGTCTACGTAAGAAGCCGTGCAATGCCGGCACGGCGCCACTGCGGACAAGCTCTCGATAATCTTTTGAACTGACTGTTGTTGATCTGAAATAAAGACAGATCCAGCAACTGCACAGCTTATTTCTTGCTAAAATGAAAAATTTCAGAAACACATTTCGGTGAACTATTTTCATAAAATAAGAGGGAGGTGGGAGGCTGCGAGGGGGGGAACAATACAAGCTAGGAGGAGCACAGAGGGGAGGGGTGTGTGTGTGTGTGGGGGGGGGGGGTTCAAACCTTTGAAATCGTAGACCAGAGCTTTAATAACAAATAATTTTTAGTCAATGGTTTTATTACCACTTCTAAACTTGATTTTACGTTTTTAACTGAAACAAACCTTTGAAATCATAGACTAGAGCTTTAATAACAAATAATTTCTAGTCAATGGTTTTATTACCACTTCTAAACTTGATTTTACATTTTTAACTGAAACATGGCTAGAACAAAATAACATTGCAAGCATTCTGATCATACAGCACCCCCCAACTATAATTTTATTGATGTATGTAGATCTGGGAAAAGAGGTGGAGGGGTTGCACTATATTTAAAAATACATTTCAGGGGAAACAGATGTCACTTGGTGTTTTTCCATCATTCAAATACCTTGAAATGCAATGAGTTGCATTCTTTTATACTAATACAATCGAAGGCATCAGACGCGCCATCAATATCTCAAACAAAAAAATTGGATCACCACCCTGTTCAGGCAAAAGTAACACAGCAATGATGGCAAGCTTTAATGCCATAGACTCTAAAATTCTAGTGGAAACGGTGACAAATCTAAATCATCCACTTGCTGCCTTGATGCTTTACCAACCAACTTTTTTAAGAATGTTTTTGACTGCCTATCAATAGACGTATTGCAAATAGTTAATAACTCCATTCAATCAGGCAATTTCCAAAGGCCTTCAAAACTGCAGTCATTAAACCTCTTCTAAAAAGCGGAGTCTAGATGCCTTTATTATCAACAACTACAGACTGATTTCAAATCTACCCTTCATAAGTAAAATAATTGAGAACGTTGTACTCCAACAACTAAATCACTTCCTGGCTTCAACTGGCTGCCACAACAACTTCCAGTCAGGATTTCGACCTTTTCATAGCACTGAGACGGCCCTTATTAAAGTTGTAAATGAAATCCGTCTTAACACAGACTCTGGCAAAACTTCAATATTAATGCTATTAGACCTCAGTGCTGCATTTGACACTGTCGACCACTGAATACTTTTAGACAGGTTGGAAACCTGGGTGGGGCTCTCAGGCACAGTCTTAAGCTGGTTCAAGTCATATCTACAAGATAGGAACTATTTTGTTTCCATTGGCGACTTTGTATCAGAACCTACCAATGTGTGGAGTCCCCCAAGGTTCAATCTTGGGACCAACTTTATTCAACATCTACATGCTCCCATTAGGACAAATCATGCAAAATAATAACACTGACCACCATTGCTATGCCGATGACACCCAAATATATGTAGCACTATCACCAAACGACTATCGCCCCATAGATCTTCTGTGCCAGTGCATTGAGCAAGTCAAAGACTGGATGTGCCAAAACTCCCTACAACTAAATGAGGACAAAACTGAGATATCTGTTTTTGGTGTTAAAAAAGATTTAAAGGTTTAAAGTAATTCAACACCTTCACTCTCTGCCGCTGCTGCTAGAGTTCTTAGAAAGACCAAAAAATTTGAGCACATTACACCAATTCTTAAATCCTGACATTGGCTCCCTGTATGTCAGAGGATTGATTTCAAAATCCTCCTGCTCACATATAAATCACTACATGGTCTAGGGCAGAAGTATATCACTGATATGCTCCCACTACATAAGCCTTCAAGACCACTAAGATCTTCTGAGACCAATCTGTTAGTGATTCCCAGAGTAAATTCACGGGAGAGCATCATTTAGTCACTATGCAACACATAGCTGGAATAAACTTCCTGAAGATGTAAGACTTCCCCCAACTCCGACCACTTTTAAAACTAGACTGAAAACTTATGTTCAGCATAGCATTCTGCTTAATTTTTTTTATTATTGCAAATATGTTTTTATTCTCCTTGTCTTTCCGTAATGCATTTTTTATTTTGCCTTTATTTTCTTTTAAATTCTTCTATTTTCTCACTTTATTGTATGACATGTTACGAGGTAAAGCACTTTGAGTCTGCCTTGTGTATGAAAGGTGCTATACATAGAAGTTGCCTTGCCTTATTTTATGTGAGATTATCTTTTGTGAAAAAGCCACGGTCATGTTTTTGACATTGAGAATAAAATAATAATACATGTTTTGTATTACAGCTGTTCAATCTGTGTCTGTATTGCATATTCACACCGTAATACCATCCCATAACAGACTGATGGATGAAACATGTGGTTGACTAAGTCCACTGTAGATTTAGTCTCTAAAATCTGCTAATATTTGTGATTTGCATGGCAGGAAATTAAACGCCTTCTGCCCGTGATCATAGTGTCTGCAGGTAGCGGTAACAAAAGGTGGTTTGAGCTACAGGCTCAGCAGGACCCAGCAGGATGTCAGCAGGCTAATCACTCCAATGACAATAGGGAAAGAAAATCACATAAACCAAAACGGGTTGTAAAACTCACAGGCACGTTGTGAAAAATAGGAAAGGCTGCAAAGTACCAGAAGTACTATGTTACTAGGAGCTTTAAAAGAGAAACACGGAAGAGCAAGAACAACAGCTAAGGAGAAGAAGGCAGGCTTGTGCTAGAAGCAGCTCAAATAACAATCACCAACAGTGCATCCAAAAGCTCCATCAGATGGCATAAATTCTTACCTCGAAAGGAAAGTCAACAGAATTCGATTTTTAAAACTCAACCACATGGCGGAGTATGCTCCTATTTCAGCAAAGGAGTGAGCCAACACTCTTTCACATCGAAAGGAGCCAGCTGAGGTGGTTCGGGCATCTGATCAGGATGCCTCCTGGATATCTCCCTCTGCAGGTACACTGGGCGCGTCCAACTGGGGCCCCCGGGAAGAGCCAGGACCCAGAAGCTCACACAAGCTATGCAACTGCAAATCAAAGAGGAAGCATTCGGAGGGATGTACAACAGAATGAGATTACAGCAGCTCTGGATCAACACCAAAGTTCACTGACTTTACCAGTTAGAAACATTCCTGTATTAACTTGGACTACACAGCATTCATTCAAGCCTTTGAGCATAGCAACATGGCTAAACAGGCAAAAAAGCTCCTACATGAATGGCCCTTAGACACTTTCTCCCAGTTTTGAAAAGGAGACAGGTCATGGTTTGCACGGACAACATAACTGTCGTGTCCTACATCAAATGCCAGGGGGGGTTGAAGTCTCCATCCCTGCATGCAAGAGTGTGGCGGCTGCTCTTCTGGGCACAGTCCAAACGTATGCTAAGGGCATTCTATCTTCCGGGCCCCCAGAATGCTGCAGCAGACCTGCTGTCGAGGGGAGGTCCCCATCCTGGTGAGTGGCGCCTGCATCCGCAGATTGTGGACCAGGTCGAGCAGAGGTGGACCTCTTTGGCACCAGAGAGAACACTCGCTGTCCTCTATGGTCGTCAAAGCACGGCCCTTCAGAACCACTTGGGACGGATGCCCTCAGCCTATTGTGGCCCAATGTGAGGTTGTATACATTCCCCCCACTTCCTCTCCTGCCGTCTTTTCTCAGGAGGGTGAGGTTTCCCAGGTACTCTTGGTGGCACCAAATTGGCCACAGAGACCATGGGTGGTGGATGTCCATGAACTGCTGGAAGGTCACCTTCAGGGACAGGGGAGGATATGGCATCCAGACCCACAGACCCTGAATCTTCATGTGTGGCCCTTGAACGGCAGCGTTCCCTGGGTCGGGCCGAGTCTACAATCAGGAGCTACCTCGAAGCAGTCTCTGTTGTCCATAACTGGTGTGATGGGGTGTCTCCAGGGGCGCATCCCCTGGCAGCACAGTTTTTAAGGGGAGTGAGGCGGAGTCATTCTTCCCAGAGACGTCTCTTGCCCTCCTGGGACTTCCAGGTCGTACTTAGGGCTCTTTGAGCCACTGTCCAGGGTGGACCTGCGTCTTCTATGTCTGAAGACTTTTTTTGTTGGCCATTGTTTCTGCTAAACAAGTCAGTGAGTTGAATGCTCTGTCCGTAGACCCGGCATGTCTCAGGTTTGGGAACGGAGACAAAGTGGTTCACCTGCTGCCAAACCTGGCAAACCTTTCAGCCTCAGGTTTTGAATTAAGGTTTTGTCTCCAGGCCTCTGGTACTGGAGTCTTTGCATCTTTCGCCCCACCTCTCTGGGGAGGCTGAGAAGCTGCACAGCCTGTGCCCTGTACGGACCCTCTGGTCTTTTGTTGACCAGACTCTACTGACAAGCTCTTCGTGTAATATGGTGGAGCCAGACTGGGCAGGCCTGTGTCCAAATGTCTGGCACATTGGATAGTGTATCTGATTTCCCTGGCATATGTGCATGCAAGAGCAGATCCTCCTTCAGAGCTTGTTGCTCACTCAAGGAGGGCAATGGTCACTTCATGGGCTCTTTTTCGAGGCGCAGCATTGGAGGATGTGTGTCTTGCAGCGAGCTGGGCTTCCTCGTCTACATTCACCAGTTTTATAGATTGAACCTGTCTTCTTCTGCTGTTGCCTCATCAGTTCTTGGGGTTGCAGCGGATGCCTAAGTTCTACATTTCTGTACATATGAACAGATATTTTGATAATGCTCCAGGATTGACTGCTGACAATAAAATGTCTGGTCTGTAAATGGTAATACTTTACTCTCCTCGTGACTGATTTGGTATGCTGTCACGTGGTTACAGGTTCACTGAAATGAAATAAAATGAATGTTTACGTATGTAAACACGGTTTTGTGAATGAAAGTGAACCTGTAACCCCTTGTTGTCACTCGGTGCTGAAGTTTGGCACTGCCTTCCTTCCCAGTCGTTAGAAAGAGGGAGAGTGGGTGGGTAAACAGCATACATATAGGGTGGTGCTGCGCACCCACATGTGTGATTACCTTGGTATAATGCTCATGATCCGAGGGTAAATGTCACGTGGTTACAGGTTCACTTTAATTCATAAAACCGTCTTTACATACATAAACATTCGTTCAACAACATCATCTAAGATAGATAGATAGATAGATAGATAGATAGATAGATAGATAGATAGATAGATAGATAGATAGATAGATAGATAGATAGATAGATAACAGTTTATTCAGCTTTCTCCTCTCCACCACGGACTCAAGACACTCCAGCCTGAGACCAAGTACAGAGCCAGCCTTCTTGATGATTTGATCAAGTCTCTTGGTGACGCTGGCTCTGATGCTGCTGCCCCAACACATAGCAGCAAAGAAAATGGCGCTGGAAACAACAGACTGGTAGAAGATCTCCAACATTTGCTGCACACGTTGAAGGAGCTCAGCTTCCTCAGGAAATAAAGTCTGCTCATCCCCTTCTTGTACACAGCCTCTGTTAGATTTCCAGTCCAGTCTGTTGTCAATCACCACTCCCAAGTATTTATAGTCCTCCACCTCCTCCACCACCTCCCCCTTGATCTGTAGTGGCTGTGAAAACATCCTCTTCTTCCTCCCGAAGTCGATCACCATCTCTCTGGTCTTGTGTACATTCAACCGCAGGTGATTCTGTTCAGACCACTCCACAAAGTTGTCTACCAGTGTCCTGTACTCACCCTCATCTCCCCCCCTTATACACCCGACAACAGCTGATAGGCAAATTGCAAAGGGTCCAGGAACGTCCTCAACTGTGGCCTCAGCTGGGCTAAGACCAGTCTCTCCAGGACCTTCATCACATGTGATGTTGGTGCGACTGGTCTGTAGTCTGCTGGGTCAGATGGCTTCGGTTTCTTGGGGACTGGGACCAAGCAGGAGGTCTTCCACAGTAACAGGACTTTCTCCAGACTCAGGCTCAGGTTGTACAGATGTCGCTGATGCAGTCTTTCCAGCTGCCTCTTTACCTGGCGTGTAGTCACCGTTGGACGGGGGTTGGAGCAGATGTCATCATTGGAGGAGGAGGAGGAGGGGGAGCAGATGGAGAGGTGTTGTACAGGAGAATGCTCAGGGGAGGATCGCACCATTTGGGGCAGTGTAAATGTGTGGGGGGCTGGGGTGTCGGAGGAGTAACGGGAGGTGAGCTAAACCTGTTGATAACTGGTTATACTGGTTAGCTCTATCCGGGCTCCCAGATGTCTGCCTGTCTTTCCCCTTCATCCCTGTGATGGGCTTCATGCCCGCCCACACATCCCTTACACTGTTCTGTTGGAGTTTGGCCTCCAGCTTTCTCCTGTAGTTGTCCTTGCACGTCCTCAGGATCTCTCGGAGTTCGTGCTGTACTCTCCTCAGCTCCTCTCTATCTCCCGACCTGAAAGCCTTCTTCTTTTTGTTCTGGAGTGCTTTCAGGTCACTGGTAATCAGGGGCTTGTTGTTGGAGAAGCAGTAAACGGTCCTGCTGTGTCTCAGAAGTCACCTGTGTCCACCTCCTCACTGGTTGTTCTGCGAGAGATAGGATGACAGTTGGTTGTAGGCGGCACGTTCCAGGGTTATAGAGAGGAATGAAAGAAGAGATACAGGTCTGTAGCTTTGGATGTCAGTAGCGTCTAGGGTGTGTTTTTTAAGGAGAGGCTTCACTGTAGCAGTCTTAATAGCCGCTGGAATGACACCTGAGGTGAGGGAGGAGTTGATCAGGGTGGTGAGGAATGGCGAGATGTTGTGTGAGATGTCTTGCAGAAGAGAGGAGGGAATCGGGTCAAGGGAGCAGGTGGTGGCCCGGTTAGATGTAACAAGTGCGTGAACGTCTTCAGAGGTGAGGGGGCTAAAGCTGGTAAGGCCATCAGAGTTGAGAGTTGGGGGAGATGTCTTCTGGGAGCGAATAGACGTGAATGAGGAGCTGATGTAATTTACTTTCTTGGTAAAGTAAGTTGCAAAGTCATCAGCAGTAAGGGAGGAAGGAGGGGGAGGGGTAGGAGGGGTGAGGAGGGAGGAGAACATGGAGAAGAGTTTCCTGGGGTTGGAGGCAGAAGAGTTGATCTTTGCCAGGTAGAAGGCAGATTGAGCTGCTGAACAGTTGAGGTGAAGTCAGAGAGGAGGTGGTGGTAGTGAGCAAGGTCCTCGTGATGTCCCGATTTCTTCCATTTTCTCTCTGACGCTCGCAACAATGATCTGTTGGTTCGCAGAGGTCCAGACAGGAAGGGGAGGTAGATGATCGCGCAGGTCGTGAGATGGGGGGACAGAGAGTGTCCAAAGAAGAGGAGAGTGAGGACGTCAGGATGGAGGAGGCTTCCTCAGTAGGCATTAAGGAGAATTGTTCTGTGGATGGTAGTGAGGAAATAACAGTTGAGGAGAGAGCGGAGAGAGTGAGGGATTTCAGGTTGCGGCGGCTGGTGACAGTTCGAGGCGTAGAGGGGAGGGATGTGGTGGGCTTCATGGGGAGAGAGAGTCACAAAGTGGTGGTCGGACACAGTGAGCGGGGTAACAGAGACTGCCGAGATGCCACAGGATCTTGTGAAGACAAGGTCAAGTTGGTTACCGGCCCGGTGAGAGGGGGGAGAGTATAAGGTCAAATGCGGAGAAGAAGTCAGTGAATTCAGATGAGTGCAGCTTTCCCGGGTGGATGTTGAAGTCACCGAGGACGACGAGTGGTGTGCCATCATCAGGCGAGCAGCTCAGGAGGCCATCCATCTCATCTAAAGAGTCACTGAGAGGACCAGGTGGGCGATAGATCACTATGATGTTGAGCTTAAAAGGAAGGGTGACAGAGACAGAGGCGTGGAATTCAAGTGCAGATCGGGGTAGGTGGTCCAGAGGAAGGACCTGGTAGGACCACAGTTCCTCCTCCTCGCCCTGTTCGTCTTGGGGAGTGTGAAAATGAGTAAGCAGTTGAAAGGGCAGCTGGAGTGGCAGTGTTTTCTGGGGGTCCAGGGGCCTCATGTACTAAGAATTGCGTGGATTTCCTACTGAAACATGGTGTACGCTAGAATCCAGAAACTTTCCTACGCACAAAAAAAATCAGATGTATCAAAGTGTGCGTACGCATGGATCCAAGCACTTTTCCTTTGTACATCCCAATCAACGTGGAATTAAGCGCACATGTGGAAGTGCTAAACTCCTCCCTGTCCACGCCCCCATTTAAATATGCAAATTATTTTAAATAGGGCCTGCACCGGGGATTCCCCTCTCTGCACCATCAGATCTAGAAAATGAGTAAAGGGAAGAAGCGCAACTTCACCGAGTCTGATCTCGAAACGCTCTTAAACGAAGTCGAGACTAGAAGAACGTATTATTTGGTAGCCTCTCATCAGGCATAAACACACACAAAAAAAGAAATGTGAGTGGGAGCGTGTGTGTGAGGCAGTGAACGCTCTGGGGTCGGAGCAGCGCACAATCCCTGAATTAAAAAAGAAATGGTCCGACGTGAAGGTGGAGGTGAAGAGCAGAATTTCGGCCCACCGCCGAAGCGTGACTGCAACGGGCGGGGGGGCAGGAGGATATTAATATATTATATATTATATTATTATATATATTAATGACGGCAGAAGTGCGCCGTGGCTACTGCAGTGTGACATTTCCAACTTTACGCACGCGTTTATCGACACAAATACTGAACACAAGGAGACAATAAAGGGCTTGTTAGATAGCTCTGCCGCTCTATTTTCACCAGGGAAGAACAAATGCACATATTTGAATGCACGTGCCCAAATGGGCGTTGTGCTGGCATTCGGGGTGCAATTAAACAGATACATTTACTCACCGAGAAGCCACCCATCGCGCACCGTGCCAGCCTCCAGCCTGTTACCAACCATGCTATTAGTAAGAATGAACGAGTCATGCGTTGAACCAGGCCACCTTGCCACGATGTTGGTGAGCTGCATTTGCGCATCACATATTATTTGAACATTTATTGAATGAAAATGTTTCCATGTTTTCGGCCGCAGCTCTGCGCACAGCTCCAGTAACACTGGCCTCGGCAACCTAAAACGACTCATGAGCCAGTTATCGTCATTTGCTAACATATCCTCCCCTTCTCTAAACACGTCTGATGTTACCGTTTGCGATGTCTTCTAACAAGGCCAAGGCTGCCATTGTTAATGCCATTTTTTCATCATCATTTTTTCATCACTTTGCGCATGCTTTTATATCCATCCATATGATTGCAAACACCTGTGTGTTAATTGTCCATTAATGTGTCTCTGATGTGCACATTACTCTGAGGACTAATTGTTTTCACATAATTGACAGTTTCCCAGCATCACCTCAGAGTGTCGCCAAAGGAACAATAGCTGTAGAAACGTGCGTACGCCAGCCATGAAGCTGCCGTGGGACACCGCACATTTCCACGCTCATTTCACTTTTGATACATCTGAACGTTGGCGTGGAAAATAACGTATGCCGCGTTTTTGTGCGTACGCAACATTGATACATGAGGCCCCAGGTCTCCGTAAGGGCCAGGAAGTGGAGAGTCTGCAGAAGTGGTGTCCGCCTTCTTGACTGCAGACTGGCAGTTCAATAGCCCCCCTAGTACTTCAAGTTCCTTACCGGTGGAGAATGGTGGGTAGCAGAGATTGGATGGGTTACAGCCTCGAGGGAAGGGTGTCTGGTAAAATCTTCTCCAGTGTGATGTTCTGACTGGGATAAGACACATGGCTGTGAAGGGAGGGGGTTGAGATGTTATGCCTACCTCGATGGACTCCGCAGATAGACTCCCTTGTCTTTGTTCGGCTGTCTTGACTCCCGCAGATAGACTCCCTTGTCTTTGTTCGGCTGTCTTGACTCCCGCAGATAGACTCCCTTGTCTTTGTTCGGCTGTCTTGACTCCCGCAGATAGACTCCCTTGTCTTTGTTCGGCTGTCTTGAGTCCCGCAGATAGACTCCCTTGTCTTTGTTCGGCTGTCTTCGTTCAGCTGTCCTGACACTGCAGCTGACGCTGTAGTGACAGCTTTTTAAGTGCTCAGTTTACCTCATGCACAGACTGGGGCCCCTCCCTCCATCAAGTCTATTGACTACAGCTTGGCTGGCTGAAACTAGCTGATTGCCCACTCAGTATAGACAGCTTCACAAGAATTTAAACAACAAGCTGTCAACACAGGACTACATGTTACAACTAGCTTTACTCACAGAATGCCTGAATCCAAATCTACAATTAGTTTCTGACTTAACAACAAAAGACAAAGCCCTTTCTCCAGACAAAATGCAGAATAGACTCAGTGCAGCGAACACTGAACCATCATCACACACTGTCACTCAGAACACACTGAGAGGAAAAACACTAACATCATTCACCCACACACAAGTTACATACTTTTCATCTTTACAGTTGACAACAACTATGTCAACAATAGCATTGTATTGTATGTATCTTCTATACTTAGTACCTATACTTCTCTGTACCTATACTTCTGTGTACTGTCGAGAATCCTGACATGATGTGTGTGGAAATTTTGTAACTCTTCATGAGAGATATCTGAACTGAAGACTTTCATGAGAAGGTTTAGTGTAAATGTGACCTGTGGCCATTTGTATGTGTTTTGCGACCCATGTGTGGTTTACGACCTCGGTGTGGTTTACGACCCAGGTGGGGTTTGCGACCCATGCAAGGTCTGGATAAACATCTGAGTTTACTTTTTCCATCCCTGTGAACTGAGAGTGAGAACACACCCACAAAAGATAGATAAATACTACGTTTGTCTCACAGCACGTTGAGTCTTCACTTTGTAACGGACCAGCATGTTGCTCTGTGAATTCTCTTCTTGATCAAGATTAAATCCGTGTTTGGACCTTGAGCTGACTCCGATCTCCTTCCTCCAGTTCTAAATTATCGCAGAATTATTTTAACATGATGTCAAACACCTGAAAAGCACTTTTCATTTTACATTTTTTTTGTTTATCATTATTATTATAATTATTATTATTATTGTTATTATTATTATAAAGCTTTTATAGGCAAACATTTGACTACATATTTTTCCTTAGACACTTAAAAAGTATTTTAAATGTTCTGCTTATTAGCTTATTTAGGTATTTTAATGGTTATTTGATTAATTGATGTGTTGATGCCACTAAATAAAATTACTCTTATAGTAAAAGTATTAATAACATGCAGTTTAAATACTCTGTTGCAGTAAATGTACTCCTATGCAAATAAAAATGGATTGCAGCGCAATATTTCCTTAGATAAAAACACTTGGAAACTATTATGTCTTTTTTTTCCAATAAATGTTGGCGTTTGCACTTTACAACGCTCTGGACTTATTGGAGCTATTTGGAACAAGTCTGAAACAATCCTCTGCAACCACCACTGAAACAAGATCTATTCATAGTAGAATACTAATAATATAAGGGAGATTTCTTAATTTGATGCAAGGGTCCTGAGACAGATTCTTAGTTTAGTTTATTTATTTAAAATAGGGACAATACATATTAATGGACATATACATGTAAATATGCAAGATGTGACAACAAGTAGAACAATTAATGACAACAAGTACAACAATTAGTCTTAATGGCCAGTATGAGCAGGAGTAATTACAGAGAAAGAAAAATATGTCCTTGAAAACATAATAGGACAGGAAAAAGACAAAAAAACAATGAAACCGTACAGTGGATCAAGAATCTCTACTCGCTTCATTTTTCTTTTTTTTTATCATTTTGGATCCTGAGGAGATCGCCGTGACCGCGCAACTCTCCTGTTTACCCGCGGAAGGAAGAAAAAAAACACTTTATTCGTCGCAGCTGCCAGCAAGAAGGATATCTACTATGCCCCGCTCTTGTCTGAAGTCAGCTGACTAAATCGCTGAGCCCCGCGATTTTATTGTTGCCTGCAGAACGGAGAAAACACAAACTGTTTTCTTCAACTAAGTTGATCCGCGAGGAGGATAACTTCTACGACCCGCCCTCGTTTGGATTCTACCGACTCGTCGCACCCTCCATCGCCGAACGAGGACTCGCGAACCACCGTCCGTCGCCGGCGTCAAGAAACGCCATCACCGCACGGGACAGAAAACCACACATCGACAAAGTAAGAGGCTATTTGTCTGGGCAGAAGCAGAGATTTGATAGGATATGCTTGTAATTCTTGTTAACGTGTTTTTTTTTTTGTTTGTTTTTTTAACTTTTATTTATCGAATGCCAGACAGTCACAGTCGTGAAATACATACAAAAAAGTATTATTTCTTTTTTTATAACAAATTAACTTAGACGAACAACCCCCCCACCCCATCCACCCTTCCCCCCTCCCTTGGTAACTTATGATTAAGTATATCAGAGAAAGTATTTCACAAACCACAAGGAAAGAAAGAAAATTTACACATACAAAAAAAAAAAAAAAACACAAATAACTACACAGAAAATACCAAATTACAAAACAAAAATAAAGTGCTAGTGCTGATCATTATACAGTAGATCTTAGTATTGATTTTAGTGGATGCTTGCTCTTCAATCATCAAAACAAATTTGTTGTTCTGGAGCGTCTTAGAGGGAATAGTCTTTTGGGGGCCGCTGGCAAGTTTGTGCATGGCCATGCAATGAGTTTTTACAGAGAAACTTCCCGAGCTGGTAGCTCATCTAAATATTTAAGTAATCGTCCCTAATGAGTATAAAACCTGTCAGAAGAACCTTTAAGTGAGAACTTGATTTTCTCCAATCTCAGAAGACCTAAGATGTCATGTAACCAGACCTTGGTTGATGGTGGTTGAGATGATTTCCATAGCAACAGAATTCTTTTACGGGCAATAAGAGAGGCAAAAGCAATAACGTTGTTTTGGATGCTTGTGTTGCGAAGGTTGTCTGGAGGTTTACCAAAAATAGCGATATGTGGTGTTGGAGTTAAATTTATGCTTAATATGTTGGAGATTGTTTTGAAGAATCGTTCCCAGAATTCAGACAACTTAGGACATATCCAAAACATATGGGTAAGATTGCATGGGGTCTGTGAACATCTACTGCATTTATCATCAACTTTATCCGGGTAAAGCTTTGATAGTTTTTCTTTACTGTAGTGTAGTCTGTGAAAAACTTTAAACTGTATTAATGAGAGTCTGGCACAACCGGATGACGAGTTAGCGGCCCATATTGCTCCCTCCCAGAAAGTCTCAGAGAAGCTCAGTTGGAATTCTGACTCCCAATTCATCTTTTGTAGAATGGATTCACTGGTTGGGGATAGTAAGTTATAAAAATAGGAGACGTGGCCCTTTGACAGGGTCTTGGCTTTAAGAGCCAAGTCCATTCCGTTGGGAGTCGGTATCTGTGGAAATGAAGTCGTGTGCGTTTTCGCAAAGTGTCGCAGCTGGAAGTACCGGAAAAAATCAGTTAGAAAAGTTAGAAATGAATTGGTCAAAACTCGCAAAAATATCATTAATGTTTAAGTCACCCAGACTACGAAGGCCCTTCCCAGACCCGAACTTTTGCTTCAGCGACTGCCCGTGCTGCAGCACGCTTGGCCTGCCGGTACCCGTCAGCTGCCTCGGGAGTCCCCCGAGCCAACCAGGTTCGGTAGGACTCCTTCTTCAGCTTGACAGCATCCCTTACTTCCGGTGTCCACCACTGGGTTCGGGGATTGCCACCACGACAGGCACCGGAGACCTTACGGCCACAGCTTCGAACAGCCGCGTCAACAATGGAAGCAGAGAACAAGGTCCATCCCAATCACGCCCCTCCAGGTAACACTGTCGTTGCCCACGTGAGCGTTGAAGTCCCCCAGTAAAACAATGGAGTCCCCGGTTGGAGCACTCTCGAGTACCCCTCCCAAGGACTCCAAGAAGGCCGGGTACTCTGCACTGCCGTTTGGCCCATAGGCCGAAACAACAGTGAGAGACCTATCCCCGACCCAAAGGCGCAGGGAAACGACCCTCTCGTTCACCGGGGAAAACTCCAACACATGGCGGCCAAGCTGGGGGGCTATGAGCAACACTAGCTCTGCGCCTTTCACCGCGGGCAACTCCAGAGTAGAAGAGAGTCCAGCCTCTCTCAAGGAGTTGGGTTCCAGAGCCCAGA
The DNA here is from genome assembly GCA_029853015.1 of Chelidonichthys spinosus. Classification (NCBI taxonomy): domain Eukaryota; kingdom Metazoa; phylum Chordata; class Actinopteri; order Perciformes; family Triglidae; genus Chelidonichthys; species Chelidonichthys spinosus. Next base: position 1,232,272 of record CM056827.1, on the reverse strand, counting down.
CTGTGCGTGGAGGTGAGCCCGACTACCTGTAGCCGGTAACGCTCTACCTCCCGCACTAGCTCAGGCTCTTTACCCCCCAGTGAGGTGACATTCCATGTCCCCATGGCTAGAGTCACCGTCCGGGGATTGGGTCGCCGGGGCACCCGCCCAGGACAGCCACCCAAATCCCACCGCACCGGCCCCTTCTGATCCCTCCTGCGGGTGGTGGGCCTACAGGTGGTGGGTACGCTTTTGGATATGTTAAGCTTATATCCAGAGATTTGACCAAAGGAGTTCGCTAACATAGAGGAGCAGATCATCTGCATATAACGACACTTGATGTTTTATACCCCATCTGTCAATCCCTCCGAATCCCTCTACCATTTTCAGAGCTACTGAGAGTGGTTCAATCGCTAGCGCAAATAATAATGGGGATAGCGGGCACCCCTGTCTTGTTCCCCGAAAAAGTGGGAACGGAGCAGAGCGTTGGTTGTTTGTGCAGACTGAGGCCCCGGGAGAGGAGTAGAGTAATCTGACCCACGAAATAAAATTATTGTCAAAACCAAACTGTCGCAGGGAGAAAAGGAGATAGGCCCATTCCACCCTGTCGAAGGCCTTCTCGGCGTCGAGAGATATTATGGCCTCTGGGACGTTAGAGGAAGATGGAGAGAGGATGACAACTAGAAGCCTTCTTATGTTGGAGTATGAGTGTCTTCCCCTTATAAATCCCGTCTGGTCTTCTGAGATGATCAAAGGCATAACGGATTCTAGTCGCCGAGCTAGGATTTTTGCGAGTATTTTAACATCTACCGGAAGGAGTGATATTGGTCGATAAGATGCGCAGCTCAGTGGGTCCTTACCCTTTTTAAAAATTAGGGAGATGGAAGCTTGCATAAGTGTGGGTGGCAGGGTATCTTGTTCGAATGAGTGATTAAACATTTCTAGTAATAGTGGGGCTAATTGATCTCAGAATTTTTTATAGAATTCGACCGGGTAACCGTCTGGGCCTGGTGATTTACCATTGTTCATTGACTGTATTGCTTCTTTAATTTCTGAGAGCGTAAGAGCGGCATCTAATTTAAAATTATTCTCGGGTGAAACTTTAGGTAAGTCCTACTTTTCAAAAAAGTTATTCAGGTGGCTTTCATCTGAGAGGGATTCGGAGAAAAAAGATCTAAAAGTGCTATTTATTTTGTCAGGGTCCAAAGTTATTGAGCCCGAATCATCGGTTATCTGAGTAATTTGATTTGATGCTGTTTTTGCCTTTAGTTGCTGTGCCAGGAGACGACCAGCTTTGTCACCATGCTCGTATATTAGCCCCCGGGAGCGAAGGAGAAGTTGTTCAGCTTCAGAAGTGAGAAGGAGATCGAGCTCTGTTTGGAGTCTTATTCTTTCTTTATACAAATCAGGTGTATTTGTGGCTGAGAGGGAATTATCCACATCAGCGATGGCTTCTTCTAGCTCTTTTTGCCGTGATCTACGTGATTTATTTGCATGAGACGTGAACAAGATAATTTTACCCCTTATGTAGGCTTTTAGAGTGTCCCATAAGATGGACGGAGAAGTTTCATTATTTTTATTGGTTTCACAGAAAAAAGTAATCGATTCAGAAATAAGCTCACAAAGGTTGGCCTCTGCCAATAAGAGATGATTTAGTCTCCAATATCTGACTCCCTTTGGCTTCATGCTAAAATGAAGGTCTAAGATTACTGTAGCATGGTCAAACACTGTTATGGGTAAATACTGGGTGGAGACAATCTCCGGGATGAGATTTTTATCTACCAAGAAGGTCTATGCCCGAGAATGAACGATGTGCATGAGTGAAAAAGGAGTACTGTTCCACGGAGGGATGTGAAAAACGCCAAGGATGAACGAGTCCATATTGATTCATAAACGTGGAAAAAGCCTGGGACATTTTCACAGGTGTAGTTGATCGCGAGGTGGACCTGTCCAATGTCGGATCTATCACGCAGTTCATGTCTCCTCCCACTATTAAAAGGTGGGAATCTAAATTTGGGATGAGAGTAAACAGTGAGCTCACAAATTTATGGTCGTCCCAGTTAGGAGCATAGACTGATACTGGGATTACCTGTTTTTCAGTGACCGTTTGTATCTGTAATTATTTTATCTGAGGTGAAGTGAACATTTTTCCAGATTAATATGGCTGTGCCCCTTGTTTTTACATTGAAATGAGAGTGAAAAGTTTGGTCAATCCAAGGCCTATTTCGTTTCCTATGGTCAGAGTTGCATAAATGCGTTTGCTGGAGAAACATTATGTCAGCATTCAGATTTTTAATGTGTGTCAAAACTTTTGTTCGTTTAATTGCAGCGTTTAGCCCGCCAGTGTTCAATGAAATTATCCTCACAGCCTGTCCACCAGTGGCGGTTATATTAGCCATGGTTCGCTGTCCAGCAGTAATATTGTCAGGTCGGTCTCGAGGAGCAAGCAGCAACCAGTGGGTGGAATCCTCTGTACACAAACAGCACAATGTAAAATGAATGCACACAAAACACAAAACTCAAAACAAACAAAATCAAGTAAAGGCGTTTCCCCCCATCCCTTTTCCCTTACCCCAATCATCAAAACTAAACCCAAACTGTCATACTTCCCTTTCTGCGTCTTCTCTCCTTTTCTCCTTTACTTGTCTCAGCTTTTGCAGCTTAAATGATCAGTTAGAACCCCCATATTAATGAAAGTGAACCCCAAACACATTTTCATGACACTTATACAGTATTATTTGAGTGCCCAGAGTGATTCAGAAGTATCCTAATAGAGTAATGAAAACAGAAACAAAATGAAAAAAGATCATTTCTGAGGTAGAAATAAAGTGCAGGGCATTGGTCACTTAAAGTTGAGCATTAAGTGAACAGTGATGTTGGTCTCCTTTTCCTGATAATAACAGTTTTTAGTTATGTAACATATTTCCAACCTTTTTCTAACTTAAAATATGAGATATAATGATATGAAATGAGGTAGCACCAAGGCTAGGATAGCCCAACAGCTGGGCTAAATGGTAAACATCAGGCCTGGGCCCTAGCCCATCTGATTGGTCCTCAAGTCCCTTTAAACTAAACAAAATAGTTGACTCAAAATGTCGTCCTTGAAAGTGCTTGGGCTTTCCAGGCTCCCGTCTTCATTGAAAGACTTAAAGCGAAATCAGCTCCTCTTGTGAGGAAATTAAATTAGCATTACTCACATCAGCCACGGGAGAAACAGCCAAGCTAATCAGGTCTCGGGGGCTGTTGGTATTTGGCCGAAAAGGTGGTGGCTTCCTCGGGTGATGAAAATCTCTTCTGCGCGCCGGTCTCCAAAGTAATCTGTAAGCGGGCCGGGAAGAGAAGCGTCGGCCGGAGTGCCAGGTTGTAGAGGTCGGCCATCACCGCCCGGTACTTAGCTAGTTCCTCGGCGACGTCAGGCGTGTAGTCCTCAAAGATCTGGATTGGTGACCCTCGGTACTGGAGCTTTCCTCGCTGCTTACGAGCTTCTGGGATGATCGACTCCTTGATCTGGTAGCGATGGATGCAAATTATTACCGGTCTGGGCCGAGAGCCAGGTTGTGGTTTAGCGGCTTTTTCCTTCTCTGATTTTGTTTTTTTGTGATTTTAGGTCCATTGTGTTAAAATGAAAAAATAACTGTACAGTCACACATATGAGGCTGTGCTGAAAATAATGACACCAAAGGTAAGGCAAGGTAAATCGTTTTTAAGGTTAAATATAATGGCAAAATCAAAAATAGTTAAAAAAAACAGCCAATTATACCCCAGACCCCAGAGGGTTAAACAACAACTCACTCAAAAATATCTCAAACTTCATTTTAAGGGTGGTTGAGTCCACCCTCACATTATGTGGCCCAGCGTTCTGATTTGATATGTGGGCCGAATACTACACAAGACAGTGCCACCTTTGCCACACTTGGGCCATGTTTGGTTCACATGCCTTATGCCAGTGCCAACTGAATGCCACCTGTGCCAGCTTCATGCCAAGTCTGGGCCAAATGCCGCCTCCTGAGCCTTCGTATATTGCGCGCGCATTCTCTCCCTCTCTTTGTTTGTGTCCCGCTCACACACACACGCACACATACGACCCCCCCACACACACACACACACACACACACACACGTATCCTCCGCCAGCTGTTTCCGTCTCCGGACACTGAGGACATAGCTCCATCTGGTGGCTGTACTGGCCATCTCTCTCTCTCTCTCTCTCTCTCTCTCTCTCCACACACACACACACACACATACGCACACACACACATTCCACGTGTCTCTTCCCTTGTTTAGCTCAGCTTGGTGTGTTAGGTAATTAAGTAATAAGGCTTTGTTAACTGCAGTGTTATTGATTGTGATCATTACTGATTTTAATCAATCTTATTATATTATAACTAGCGGTCTCTTGTGCTTGTTGTGTATATGTCACTGGACATGTATGCCAATGATCACGATGATTGGCATGTGAATCTAAAACCTTCATATTGAGACTGAATACAGTTTTAGGTTATCTTTTCCCTGATCCAAGGGTAGTGCCTAATATATTCATGATTATATCATAATAATATATTAAATATAATTATTAATATCGATAATCATATTGACATTAATAATTAGCTGTTGATAACCAAATCTGCTCCTACCATACTTTGTTGCCCCGTGTGAGGGCTTCTTAAACCGGTTTTATCCAGAGATTTATGCACAATAACCTGAGAGGTATAGTAATAATAATAATAATAGTAATTATTGTTATTATTAATATGATTGTTTAGAAATCGATTTTCAAGGATCGATTTGGTTGTTCCCCATTACTATTTGCCAAGCAAGTACAGTTGAGGGTTGCATATGCATGTTGTGATTAGCCATTTATTGTTTAACAACAATACTAACAAACTAGGCAGGGTTAGGGATACTAAGACGCGTTATAACACTGTTATTATTCACCAGAGGTGCTAGATACATCTCACTAACAGTCCACAGACTGTAGAAGTGTATTAACATTTCCATTGTAAGTCACAGGTCGACGCCGCTCACCTGTGCACCCACATCAGCATAACAACATACATTATTTTTCGCTGTTAAATCCAAACAAGTGAAGCCACCGGGTTCTGCCTTTTACTAGAGGTAAAATGAGCAAGTACGGCCCGAAAGAACAAGGAGCTGATGCTATCCAGGTATCAGTCGACGCAGACCTGCAGGATGCGGTCGCTGGTCTCCTCCAGCTGTCCCTTGAGGACAGGGAAAACCTTGAGCACTACGATGTTGTGACATGCAAAGATCAACTGCAGGAGCTTGTTGATTATGTTAATCACCCGTCAGGGAAATCACTGCGCACAATCGCTGACGTGGTGGGTCGAATCTTCCTCCTGTCTCAGCGCAAAGCACAACTGCAGAGAGCTGAGGACGGGGAGTTAATCAGTCAACTTGGTCATGTAGTGGCCGAGCTGAAGGAGGAGAGGGAGGAAGCCCTCCGCAGGGAGGAGAGAGAACTCAAGCGTGAGGAACCTCAGGCCGCCCAGGTAAGTACACCTCTAGACACGGACATGCCTGACCTGTTGGACGTGGAAACCGCGCCTCCCCACGGACGCACACCTGCCCATGCGCAGGGAGAGACTTGTACGGAAGAGCCTGAACGCCGGCGCTACCAGGTGCCACCGTCCGCCCACCCACTGGAACGAGAAGCCCCACCTCACAAGTGGAGTCCCGACGCAGAAGCGTGAGCTACGTCCCGATGGCTCGGAGCTCGACGGGGGATTCCAAACCCCCATGTACATACCACCGACACTCGTTAGTCACGCATGCCTCGAACTCCATCCCCACCTCCGAGGGGGAGGGGTCACTCTGTCAGAGACAATTACCGTGGTGACAACGGGTCGTCAAGTGAATCAGACGGCCCATATCCAGCCCCAAACCATGGCCTGCGCACGCGACAGTTAGAGTCCTTCGCCAGAGACGTCAAATGGTTAGATCCGACTCACAAAGAGTTGGATATTGATGGCTATCTCAAAGAGATAGACCACTGTCTGCGTGACCTACCCCATGCCTCCTCACGTGAGAAGCTCAAGCTAGTCTGGAAGACCACCACCAGACATGTTCACAGTTTCATAGAAACACTTGCACCCATCGTGCGCTACGATGTCACCATGGACTGCAGGATATATCGACTCTCCATGCAAGAGGTTCGTAATTTCGCACAGATGTCATGGGAGACCTGGATACGACCCGCGAGGTCACCTGAGGAGGACGCCAGAGTCCTGGGGATCCAAACCCAGGCCTAGATCTGGAGGGAGATGAAGTGCCTCAGCCAAGGGTAAGTACCAGGGCCCTCATTTATAAAACTGTGCGTAGGATCCTTACTAAAAGTGTACGTACGGCAAAAAGTCAAAGTTTGCGTGCGCCAAAAAATAATCCGATTTATAAAACTGTGCGCACGCAAGCTGTACGCAATGTTCCCTTTATAAATCACAGGATCACCTACAAGTGTGCGTACCTGAATCCCGCCCTGTACACGCCCACATTTTACTATGTTAATGAGCCGGCATGCGATCGTTTCCGTGTGGTGAATCACGGCGACAGGTCAGAAAAAAGCGAAGAAACGTAACTTACTTTTCAGAAACGGAGAAAGAGACACTTGTTGGGGGGGTGGAGGCCCGGAAAATAATTTAATTTAGTGGTCACAGCAGCGGGATCACGAATAAAAAGACGCAGTGCGAGGGGCAACACATTGCTGCTGCAGTCAACGGCGTCAGTGGGACGGAGCGGACGGTGATCTGAAGGTAAATTACATCTTTCCGCTCTTTTACCAACATGTATTCAATGTATTGCTAGAGTATTTGAGGAAGTTTGATTTTGATGTAACTTTGACGGGGATTGTGTCCGAAAAGGAGGGAGACACAGACGCGACTGAGACCAGAGGGATAAGGGTAAATAGATTTTAAACTTTTATTGTATAAACAAAACGTTAAATAGTTTTTGTCCTTCCAGAGTCCTTGCAGCGTGTGGCGTAGAGGAGGATGATGTGAGGAGGGTGACGGTGAGGAGGGTGACGGTAACGGGCCCTCGGCACAGCGTCCAGGTCCTGCGCAAAGCAGCAGTGCACCCCGGACGCATGGCACATCAAGCGGTCGGGTGCTCACTGATGCCATCCTGCAACTTCAGCGAGACACAATCACCGCCATCAACAACGTTGCAGATGAGCTACGGCAAACGCGCACTGTGATTAATAAAAGAATACGTTTACAATGAACATTGATTGTTGTCTTCCTTATCTTACAAACGCATGACATCCTCACAGATTCTTGCACCCTGTTGATACCCCTCCAGTCGGGCAGGGGGGCCGAGGCTCATCATGCTGGGGACTCTACCACCTTTGCCGGGTAGAGTCTGCCTCCTGAAGTTTGGTAAAGTTGCGCTCTCCACGCTCCACGACTGAGCACGCACGAGCGTGCCACTCATTATAGCGCATTTCCTCTGCGCTCTGGTGGTTTAAAAACGAGGATAAGTGTAACAATTATACGATGGCTTAATGGCTGTATGTATGTGTGTTGATGATATATGCACAGTAAATAAGGAGAATATTTAGTTATTCCTGCTGTGTTCTACATTGATCTAATGGGGGGTAGTGTTGTATCCTGTATTACATGCAGTCGGGCCGTCTCCTCCTCCTCCTCCTGTGGTGACAGCGCTGATTCAATATTTCGAAATTATTTGGATTTACGATACGAGTTGGTTTTTAAAAGACGGTGTTTATGAAAAAATATCACTCGGTAAAAGCGTCAAATACACTGCTGGAGTTCCTCATGATAACGCGGATCTAACGTATGATATGGAGTGAAATTAAATGTGTGCGAGTCATCAAAACTATAATAGTTCTTCTCACGTTTACTTCCTACAATCTGACATCCGTATCGCTGATTCCCCTCCAGTCTCCAGAATGTGCGTACCGGTATGCATGCCTCAGAGTTTGCTTACGGGTACGCACACTTCCCCGTCAAGTTTGTTTTTTATAAATCACAACATTTGCGTGGAAAGTGGCGTACCCACGTTTCCAGCCCCGTTTTGTGCGTACGCAAGCTTTATAAATGAGGGCCCAGACCAGTACAACAGGCACATTGGGAACCTAACCAGCAACGATGGCGACAGAACCAAGGAGGTGAGCGGAACGCACGCCCCTGGAATCAGACAAAACCAAGGAACGAAAATAACCCCAGGAATAAGGTCCAGTTTGAACTCAAACAAGAGGGTAAGTATAATTCCTGGACGACAAACTCCCGAATGAAAGAAGAAAGGGATCTGAATGGCCTGGTCGACAAGCTGACAAAAGCGATACAGTTGCGGTTGGACACGTCCCAACAGTCACCTCCAGCACCAAGCTCCCCACAAAAGCCCGGCAAGAACCTAGAGTGTAGGCCTCCACCTACATGACTAGGCCAGGCCATTCCCACTTCCACCGCCAAGGTTTGCTTGGTAGGATGGGCAGGGGAACCAAGATCAGACTCGGCAACCTAGGCCATCGACCCGTCACAACCCCCTTTCTTGACTTTCCTAGGAGATCTTGTCCGCAAAGGCCATGCTAGACGCATTTACACCTCGGTAGTGGTAGAGGGGTGCATCACCATCCTCGCCCTACTCAACTCCGGCTCTGAGATCAGTCAAATGTGCCAACACACCTTTGCGGAGGTGACCCGAACCATGCTCTCCCTAGGTAAACCACTTCAAATTGAGCCCTGCCACGTTAGCATCACCAGCTACACGCAGGACAGGTCACCCATCAAGAAACGTGCATGGGTGGACCTCACGTTTCAGGGAGTCACTCTTGTGCACCCTATCCACATATGTGCCCTTGACACAGAACCACTTCTCATTGGTCAGGATCTCCTGGACCGACTGGCACCACTTAGGGACTGCCATCAGGGGTGCATCTGGGCTCAGGTCGAGACGCCAAAACCGCTCCACCCCTCAGGTGGCCCGATGGCCTCCGACGAACGAGTCGGCGTCATCCAAGAGTCCAGAGACCCTCTACAAATGCGGATGCCTTTTCCAGAGGCGGCGTGCATCAAAATGACACCCATGTACCGGAAGCAATCCTGGGGCTTTGGTCAGAGAAAACGGCCGTCAGTCAAGATCTGTACCACCATCTGTGCCAGCATCAACCTCTCCCAGTTTCCGCGCCTCTCCACCACCTCCTTTCTGCAGAATCACTGAAGACTCTCCTTAAGGCGGTAGGAGTCTGCACCCTCTTGATCCGTATTGGGAAGAAACAGGTTGACCATTTCATAAGCTTAGTGCCCAAACTACATCCACCACTCCTTTTAGGCGCTGATATTCTGGTCAGACTTGGCATCAAACTGGACACGGTCAGTCAGATTCTGTGGTCCCAGGCTAATGCTAAGAGCGAGCCCCTGTCCATTGAACTGGAACACATGACATCAGGCCAAACCGTCCCGGAGGTGTGTCAGGTTGCCAGTGAAGACGAGATGATGGTCCCTGCCAGGACCGCAGGTGTCCCCATCCGGCTCGCCATCCTTAAGGGACAGAAGATGCCTGGCTCCCAAGCATTCTTCCAGCCCTTACCCCTTTTCTGGGAACTTAACCTTACAGTCTGCGGCACGCCCCTGCTTGAGTTGAACAATCATTCAACCTACATCCTGGTCCAAAATTTGACACATGCCCCAATCCAGGTGGGAGCACGGAAACCGATAGGGATGCTGGTCGACAACTCTTTCCATGACTTTGAACTGACTTTGACTTATTCGAACTCCCCAGCCAAGTTCAACATTTTCCTCCACAAGGCAATGAGTGACACGGCTGCACGCGACAACCTCATCTACGTGGACGACATCCTCATGAGGACCTTCCAGATCGTCGGTAAGCTATCACCAGTGGCTTACCGCATCAAGGTCTCACAACCAAGGCACCCAGCCGCACACAAGTGGGTTAATGCGAATCAGATCAAGCCCTACAAACCTTTCACACCTCTTAGAGAGATCGCAGTTGCCACACCCGAAAGGGGGAGACAGTCTCCCTCTCACAAGGGAGAAGACTCACCATAGCTGCAGTAGGGTGTAACCGCATGCACTAACACCTAAACATCAAACCTTTCTCACAGCGACAATAACTGCAGAACTTAGGCAACACCCCTTCAGGGAATCGTAGCCACTGTCAACTTACACTCCGGCCTGCTCAATAACACCTTACATGCCTTAGATACCTTGTCAAGAAAATCCTCCAATTCGCTATTACAACTGTGGTCTTGGCAAAGCAATCCCGATCTCAGTAGACCCCAGGAACCTGGGCATAGGATTCATCCTCAATCTATCTATCATAGGGAAACAGGATACACTAAATGTTGGGTTTTGGAGAGATACCTCACACGTCCCACAGGCTAACTCCAAACTCCTCTAGGAGTAAGCCAAGCGACCACTAACCCCTTTTCCTCGCTTTCCCCTTCCTTCTTCGTTTTGTTTTTCATAGTAGGAATATGTCCTGTTTGAAATTTCCAGAATTAAATGATAATGCTGATGTTTGTATAAATTGTGCCTTACTGATGTTTAATATAGGTTAGATAGTTAGAAGTCTCTGCCCAGACGTTGCCTCAATCTCTGTCCAGACTTTGCCTCAAACTCTGCCCAGACACTATGCCTCCATCAAACGCTATGGAATTTAACCTGAATGAACTGTTTAACCTCTTTTCCATGGAATATACAGACTGTTTGGACTCCCACGTGCGGTCAGTACAAAGGGACAAAGGGGATTAAAAACTACAACCGCCATTTTAGTTTCACTTCCCTTGTTTAGCTTAGCTTGGTGTGTTAGGTAATTAGGTAATAAGGCTTTGTTAATTGCAGTGTTATTGATTGTGATCATTATTACTGATTTTAATAAATCTTATTATATTATAACTAGCTGTCTCTTGTGCTTGTTGTGTATATGTCACTGGATTACAGGTTGTGAAGGCTAGTGCTCGAATTTCACGCCTTTTTTAATTGTTCGATTGTTTTTATACTTAGAGTCAAGGTGAAGTCTGAACAGGTGAGTCTTGAGCCTTTTTTGGAAGATGGCAAATGACTCTACTGTCCTGACATTGGTCCGGAGTTTGTTCCACCCCTGAGGACCAGAACAGAGAAGAGTCTGGACTTTGCTGAGCGACATTTTATTTGATTTCAGTGAGTTAAAGGCATCATAGGCTATTTTATTCAGAACCCTGTTATATTGCTTGAAATCATTGTAACATACCGTTAGATGTACATACATTGAAAGCACTGACATAACAAAGTTAAAAAAGAAGTCCTCTGTGAGGCTTGTTGGAGATGAGCCAGGCCTGCACAGAATTGATCACCGGTGATCTCCACACAATGCATGCTGGGTAGTTTTGTGTCCGACTTGATCCTGACTTGCTCTGATGTCATATACAAGTGGGCAACGATAGTCTCACAAGATCAAGGTGGCCGCAGTTTTCAGAGCCAGGCACTGCAGTTGCTCTCAACTGACTGCAAGCCCCGGGGCATGATGGGAAACGCCTGGCTCTCACCTCATCTAAGGGCTGCCCTTAGTTTTGACAACAAACAGCACGTGTAGTAGAAAATTTAAATTTATAATGTTTAATGCTAGATCGTGGGCTATAAGTCTCACGTTGTGCAATAAAAGTTCAGTCTGTTAACAAACATCTCATGTGGTTGATAATATATAGACCTTATTAAAACAAGAAATTAGCTTACAGTGTGCTTTAAGAGGCAGCCATAAAAAACAGATTCACACCCACATTTAATAGAGAAAGTATAACTACTTAAGTGCACTAATACTTAAGTGCACTAGATTCTATCATACTACTGCCTCAGCAGCAGATACACTACTATACCGTATAGTGTTTTTCTTCAGTTCAATTTCAATGACATTGCCTAATGCTAACATGCTAGCTTGACATACTGGGCCCTAGTTTCGTAGACCAGGCGCAGTCAGCTTTCAGCGCACCTGCGCCGCGCCGACGGGGTGTGTCCGCCTGGACTTTGCAAGTTTCGTGCACCGCGCAGGCTCGCGCAGGCTCGCGCAGGCTCGCGCAGGCTCGCGCAGGCTCGCGCAGGCTCGCGCAGGCTCGCGCAGGCACACCTCCCGTCTCGCCCACCGGCGCAAGTGGGAAAGAGGGAGGAGAAGAAGGCGTGAGTGGGAGACAAGGAGGAGACGAGGCGTGGACTGGGATTAATACAGCCGATTCAGATCTTCACCAATCAAATGAGCTCCTCACTTCTCCTTTAATGCGTTAGGGGAGGTTCAGTGCAAGATCCGTCACTTGACAACCCGATGACAGAAGCAGCGCCGCCGCTCCCACCACGCGCATCATGCGCTATGCGCGCGTATCATAATAATAACAATGTCCATATTATAAGAAACAGGAGAGAGAGAGGGAGATGTTTTGGTCCGAGAGGCTGAGTTTCCGTTACGCGTGCCATCCGCCTTTGATCTGACGTCAGATGTGACGGGACAATCTATATAGATATACATCCACATGTTGATTCAATTGGTTGCATTAAATAGTGTTTGTTGTGATTATTTATTGCATTTAAATGTGCCTGGAACTGTGGAAATCTGCCTGTGAGGTCTCGGTGACGTGTGCGCACTGCGCGCCGGTCCGCCAAACTTCCGATCCGCCAGCTGTGATTCGCATTGAATCAATGGACTGTAGTGGACATATTGACATAATTCACCATAATGTATGTTGACATGTATTTCCCTCGCTACGCTGTGGTTTTACTATGATCTTACGTGCGTTAATGTGTTAGCTCGTCCCAGTATTAGGGACGCTGTCTTTTTAAGGATGCCTACCGGGTTTGTTGATATCACGGGCAGCGCCATGTTGGTTTCTAACGGTTTTTGAGCGACAAAATAAAGGACACGCCGTTGCGTTGTCGACGTGAGAAATTGCTTCTTCTTGACTTAAATCACAATTTCCACACTGGTGACCCCGACGTTTGTCTGCTGGACGCAATCCAGAGACACACCGAACAACTATGGCGACAAATGCTGTTTCTGTTTCAGTTCGCGCTGCGTGAAATTACCGTGGACGCCACCAAATACTACTATGTAGTGTCAGCCCTCGGCAGTTCAACAGCAACGAGAGTGGTTGGTCTTCTAAAACATCCCCCTGCAGAGAATAAGTATACAGCACTCAAGGCTCACCTGTTGAAGACTTTTGAACTTTCTGATGCTGAGAGGGCTAGCCGGCTATTTTCTCTGCAAGGCTTGGGTGACAGCAAGCCATCTGAACTTATGGACAGGATGTTGGATCTACTTGGGGAGCACAGGCCGGATTTCCTCTTCGTCCAGCTCTTCTTGCGTCAACTCCCTTCTCAGGTACGGGCTGCTTTGGCCAACACTGCCATCACCGACTGCCGCGCGCTGGCAGAGGAGGCCGACCGATTTTTTCTGGCTGTTCAACACCCTGGCATGACTGCTGCTGCGCTCCACCCTGCTTCTGCCATGGCAACCGACTCGACCCAAGTTTATCACACCGCCGCCCCACTCCCTGGTGACTCAGTGCTCACTGCTACAGCTTCACACCGGCAACGTTCTGACACAAGCCTGTGTTTTTACCACGCTAAATTCGGCTCCAGGGCCAAGCAATGCCGATCACCTTGCAGCTTCAGGGGGACGGGAAACACCAGGGCCGGCGCTCAGTAGTGGCCTTGAGTGTCGGCCGCACTGGCAGGCTGCTGTTCATCCAGGACACCATCTCCGGGCGCCGTTTCCTGTGTGACACTGGCGCGCAGCGGAGCATTCTGCCTGCATTGACACTGGACATCCTGGCGGGCGGATTTGGCCCCCCCCTAGAGGCTGCTAATGGCAGCCCCATACGCACTTATGGCACTCGACACGTTGAACTGTGTTTTGGCGGTCAGCGGTTTAGCTGTGTGGCTGTCCCCCTCCTGGGGGCGGACTTTCTATGTGCTTATGGGCTGCTGGTGGATGTCAAAAACCGTCGCTTGATTGACGCCACCACGTTTTCTTCATACACCTGCGCTCTCAGTGGTGTGGACTCCATCAGACTGTCTAGCGTGCTCTCACAGGCTGACGAGTTTCATCGCCTGCTCGCAGAGTTTCCAGCGCTCACAGAGCCCACCTTTTCGTCATCTACGGCCAAGCATGGAGTCGAGCACCACATCGTCACCACTGGCCCGCCTGTCTACGCCCGGGCGCGACGACTAGACCCAGCCAAGCTGGCCATTGCCAGGGCTGAGTTTGACAGCATGGAGCGCCTGGGCATCATCCGCCGCTCCAGCAGCCCATGGGCTTCGCCTCTCCACATGGTTCCCAAGCCTGCCGGCGGGTGGCGCCCCTGCGGCGATTACCGCAGACTTAATGATGCTACAACGCCGGATCGCTATCCAGTGCCACACATCCAGGATTTTTCAGCGCACCTGGCTGGCAAAAGTATTTTTTCTAAGGTGGACCTCGTCCGTGGATACCACCAGGTTCCTGTCCAACAGCTTGATGTGCCCAAAACAGCGGTGATCACCCCTTTTGGACTTTTCGAGTTCTTGAGAATGCCTTTCGGCCTTAAAAACTCCACCCAGTCATTCCAGCGCCTCATGGACTCTGTGCTACGTGATCTGCCTTTCCTGTTTGTTTACCTGGACGACATCCTCTTGGCCAGTACCTCCAAAACCGAACACCTGGCCCACCTGCGGATCCTCTTCGAGCGTCTCAGCCGGCACGGACTTATCATCAACCCAGCTAAGTGCCAGGTTGACCACCATCGACTTCCTGGGACATAGAGTCACTAAGGACGGGGCCGTACCACTCCCGTCTAAGGTGGAGGCGATCTCGAACTTCCCACGGCCTGTCACAGTGAGGTCCCTGCAGGAGTTCCTGGGAATGGTAAACTTTTACCACCGCTTCATTCCCAGAGCAGCTGCAATCATGTGCCCCCTGCATGAGGCCTTAAAAGAAAAAAAAACAAAGCAACCGGTGGATTGGTCCTCGGAGAGAGACAAAGCATTCACAGATGCAAAGGCCGCTTTAGCCAAAGCGACGATACTGGCACACCCATCGCCTGATGCGCCCATTGCCATCACGACAGACGCGTCGGACTATGCAGTTGGCGGTGTGCACGAGCAGTGGGTGGATGGTGCCTGGCAACCGCTGGCTTTCTTTAGCCGCCAGCTACGCCCACCTGAACGAAAGTACAGCACGTTTGACCAGGAGCTGCTTGCGCTTCACCTTGCCATCCGACACTTCCGTTCACTGCTGGAGGGTCGACAGTTTACAGCTTTTGTCGACCACAAACCCCTAACATTCGCCATGGCTAAGGTGTCTGAGCCGTGGTCTGCCCGCCAACAGCGACAACTCTCTTACATCTCTGAGTTCACCACAGACATACATCACGTCGGGGTCACCAGTGTGGAAATTGTGATTTAAGTCAAGAAGAAGCAATTTCTCACGTCGACAACGCAACGGCGTGTCCTTTATTTTGTTGCTCAAAAACCGTAGGTCCTCCTTAGGGCCAGCCTCAAGGACAGTGGCTGGGTTGACAGGCTCCCTTGGGTCATGCTGGGCCTGAGAACTGCCCCTAAGGAGGACCTACAGTCCTCATCAGCGGAGCTGGTTTATGGCCAGCCATTGCGGGTTCCAGGAGATTTTGTTCCGGACTCTACAATTCCCTGGTCCTCAGCCCATCAGCGGACGGTGCTTCAGGATAAGGCTAGGCTTTTTGCGCCTGTACCCACTTCACAGCACAGCCTCCCACAATCCTACACTCCCCCACGTTTGCCAGCAGCGGAATACGTTTTCATCCGTCATGACGCGCACCGGGGGCCGCTACAGCCTCCTTACGACGGCCCGTTCCGGGTTTGGAGACGGGGGAAAAACAGTTTGTGGTAGACATTGGCGGTAGGGCAGAACGCATTTCCGTGGACCGCCTTAAGCCGGCTCATCTGGATGTGGACAAACCTGTGGGGCTAGCCCAGCCTCCGAAACGGGGGCGCCCTCCAGTTCGGCCCAAGTCCCTGAGGTGGGCGCCTAGGTTTTCCCCACACGTCGGCCCTCCCTCCCACCTCAATGCCTCAGAGACGCCACCGCCGTCAGTTGGTAACGCAACCCACGCTCCAGTGCAGAGGAGTCGTTGTGGCCGAATTGTTCGCCCACCTCAGCGCTGACGTAATTGTTTCTTTGTTATAGTGAATTCTGAGGGGACGTGTGTAGTGGACATATTGACATAATTCACCATAATATATGTTGACATGTATTTCCCTCGCTACGCTGTGGTTTTACTATGATCTGACGTGCGTTCCGCATGACATGTTAATGTGTTAGCTCGTCCCAGTATTAGGGACGCTGTCTCTTTAAGGATGCCTACCGGGTTTGTTGATATCACGGGCAGCGCCATGTTGGTTTCTAACGGTTTTTGAGCGACAAAATAAAGGACACGCCGTTGCGTTGTCGACGTGAGAAATTGCTTCTTCTTGACTTAAATCACAATTTCCACAGGACTTTATTTACGCCTTGCGCCTTGCGCTGAAAGTTGACCAGGTCGGAGCTGGCGAGCTTTCAGCGCAGTCTCGGCGAGGCTTTTTGCCACGAAACTTCCGCTACGCCAAGCTGAATCTGTGACGCCTCCCCCTGCTGCGCCGCCACACCCATCTTGGTGCAGGCGATCCACCAAACTGCCAAACTGACGGTGCGCAAGGCTGCGCGGGTCGAAACTTGCACTGCGCCGGCTGCGCCACCCTGCGCCGCCCTGCGCTGGTCTACGAAACTAGGGCCCACTGTATATGCCTAGCAGCAACAATCATGTAAGTTGTTTACGTTTATTATGATAGTGTTAGGTGTTTTCTTACTTGTAAATGTCAGCTAGCGATGTTGTGCTCCTCGTCCGATCTTTCGTGTTGTAGTAAGGGCAGTGCAAATTCACACGTTCTGGGGGGTGCGGCTTTCAACAGAGGTCTTAGCGAAGCGGACAGGATCTTTCCGGTACGATGATGCGTTCAAAGTAAAAAATATCTGCTTTTTTTCAAAATTATAACTTTGCCTGTAATACCTTTAATGGACGTGCTGCATTTAGATGTTGATTTTTTTAATGATTTCCAACTATCCAGTCCAGCCCTCATTGATTTACAGTCACAACGGCTGGATGTTGCTGATATCACCATGCTTACCACAAAGCAAGATCCAATCCAATTGGAGTGATTGGGCACATTTAACATCAACAACAGTTGACCAAAGTGCTGTGCAAACAAATATAGCAAACACAAAAAATGAATACCATGAGACCATGAAGCAAAAAATAAATAAATAAATAAAAAATACAACATTTAACGACAAAAGCAAAACTAAGAGCAGAGCAACTCTCATAGAGTTAAAAACTAAAGAATAAAAATGTATTTTTAAAAACAGGCAGAACAAGAAACTCAATCGTCATGTGTTTCATAGTTGATGTGATTTCTCTCCACCAGCTGGTCTCGTACCTGCCGAAGAAGGCCACCTTCATGTGTCTCCGGAGCAGGACCTCTCTGATTGTCCACAGTTTGGTAGCACAGCTCTGCATCTCCAGACTCTGCTCCTCCACCACCATCTGGCCCAGGTCCTCGCCTCGCCATGCCTCTGACATCACACGAAAAACAAACATCAAGAGTCTCTACTTTCTATAACAAACACTGTGACAGTGGAAGGATACACTGGCTGCCAGATACACAGACTGCGGCCATTCTGGGTCATTTGATCGAAATCTAACGATCCAACGTCCTGAATGACGACTGTTAGACATCATGTACATCAATTCAAGTTGTTATAGAACTATTATTCACAGTAGTGGAAGGCATCCAAGTACTTTTACTCAGGTACTGTACTAGAGAAACGTTATGAACTTGTACTTTACTTGAGTATTTCCATTTCCTGCTATTTCTTACTTCCCCTCCACTGCAGATTCAAGATTGTAATTTTTACTGCACTGTATTTATCAGACAGCTTAAGTTCCTTTACAGAAACTCATAATTAAAACAAACTATAATTTACCTATTAGCGATGATGTATTACTATATGTTAAACTAAACTAAATATAATCTACTAATATATGAAAACACATTACAGTTTGTTTTTTTTACATTCAATAAAAAAATTTTTCAACATTTTGAACAATTTTCCTAAACTCTTAACGCATCAACACACCTACCACACACAATTGGCAAAATGATTCATTTCATGCTCAAAATCACACATTGTAAACTAAACTCCAACATTGATTGATTTATTTATTTATTGATTGAAATTCTTTATGCACACATGTACAAAGATAACAAAAGGATAACACCAAAAAGCCTGTAGGCTTATTTCCATTGTGGTCCCTTGGTAGTGTAAGCATGTATATCGGTATAGTTAAGTAGAGTTCTCAAAGGGTCGGGTCGGCCCGACAAACCCGACGGGACCCGCGGGTTCTGGTCGAAAATATAAGCAAGTTACTTGGGTCAGGTTGGACCTTTCTTTCCGCTCAGTGGAAAAAACAAAACATTCATTAATCATCGCCGCTGTTCACTGTAAAGAAAGTCTGGCTGCTGCGTGCAATGTGCATCATGGAGAGGGACGGGGGCAGACTTGACGCCACTGCGTGCACGCCTTTAGCCTGGAGAAGAAGAATTCACCTGCCCTATACTGGTCATGATAATACGTGTATGAGAAAAAAAGGGGGGCGTCGAGCGTCGGGCCAGGTTCGGGCAGATCATTTATGTTGATGTGTCGGGTAACATCGGTTCCGTGCTTTAAAAGCCACGGGCCGGGTCGGGTCAGGTTGTAATTTTCAGGCCCGTTGAGAACTCATATAGGTAAGTATGTGTCTTAAAGGTAATGTACATGTATGTGAGGGAACTCCAGTCTGCATGCCGACGTGTCCTTGGGCAAGATACTGAACCCCCAATTGCCCCGATGCTGTGCCATCGGCGAGTGAATATGTATGAATGAGTTAGATCCTGATGTGCAGGCGGCTCCTCTGCCATCAGTGTATGAATGTGTGTGTGAACGGATAGTGTGAAGCGCCTTGAGTAGCTAGTTAGCTAGAAAAGCGCTATATAAATGCAGGTCCATTTAAAGTAAAATAAAAGACGTTCCAATCACACATTCACAGTTCATATTAACATTTTAAACAAACTAAATGATAAATAACCCTATGTCTGTTTGCCGCTCAACCATTTATTTAATGCTGTCTTAAAAATGTCAAGAGATACAATTGTATTCATATCTCGGTTTCAGGTCACTTTCCCTTCCTCATGTGTCACTGGATTGTTTCCACCTGTTTCCCATTATTGTCATGTGTCTCATAGTCGGCATCTCTCTTTGTCTTGAGTATTTTATTCATTCGTGTACCTCCAGCCTTTGATCACAGCCCTTTGCCATTGAACCATGCCAAGTGTCCTCGTGTTCGTATTATTCTGATTCCTTGTCTTCCTCTGAGAAGAGTGATTCTCTTTTGTAATTTTTTGGTCAGCTCTGTTAGAAGCTAGTTTTGGTTTATAGCCCTTGTGCTTATCTCTGTTGGGAGTGTTTTTGTTTTCTAATTTTTTCAGCTCCTTAGTTCAGCTTAAGTTTATAGCCTTTTCTTCTTTCCCCCGTTGGAGTGATTTTCCTTTTTTCATACATTTTCATAGTATTCTATTCATAGAGTAGTTTAGTTCCCAGCCTTTTGCTTTGCATCCCTTGAAAACGATTTTCTGTTTATCCTTTTCCCTTGAGGGTTTCTTCATGTTTTGTTTGTGTTGTTTTCACTGTTCTCTGTCATTTTAGACTAGTCTGAGAGTTTCATAGTCAGGTTATTTTGTCACTTTTTCTTAAAGCTGTAGTCTATGATTTGAAAGGTTTGAAAAAAGCATCCCCCCCCCCCCACACACACACACACACACCCCTCCCTCTGTGCTCGTATCATTCTCCCCTCGTAGCCTCCCACCTCCCTCTTATTTTACGAAAATAGTTCACCGAAACGTGTTTCTGAAAACATTTTAGGCGAGAAATAAGCTATGCAGTTGCTGAATCTGTCTTTATTTTAGATCGACAACGGTCAGTTTAAAATATTTTCGAGAGCTTGCGGGCGGCAGCGTCGCTCGAAACTTGCCGCTCCACGACAGCATTGCACGTCTTCCGGGTATGAACTCAGGCAGGATGCTGTTTAGTTTCCCGGTGTGTCCAGGAGTTCCACAACATGTACAAAGCACTAGGGATCGACCGATATGGATTTTTTAGGGTCGATGCCGATACCGATTTTCTGATCATCCGCCTTGGCCGATGACCGATATGGCCTGCCGATTTTCTTGAGCCGATATTTGGAGCCGATATTACTTTTTCTCCCTCAATTTACATGTTAAAAATTACACTGATAACAAATGTTATCTCAATTTAAAAATGAACATTTATTGAACTTAAAAAAGGTGAGGTAAAAAAGGTGAGGTAGAACAATATTTAACAAATATTAACAACAGGTGAGGTAGAACAAGTAAAATGCTGAAAAAGTGTCAGCCAGTGCTGCAGGAGTAGTCCCACTGAAATGCTGCCACACTGGATTGGTTTTCTGAGTCTCTGCCATTTCTTTAAAAAGAATAAACAAAAGCACATATCAGTGTCAATCTCTTGTGCAATCATCTTACATTCATATCGCCCGCATTATGTCTGCATCATATGAAAGGTGGATATAGTTAACTTTGCAAGGGGGAAAAGGCTTCCACATCAACAACAGTCAACAACAACAGTCTTGATGCATTGCTTGCTGACATATTATGAAACAGAGATAATCAGATCACTAAATGACTTTTGTAAATACATTTTAATAATTTATGAAAATAAACCTGAAGAATAGCCATCAAAATAAAATGCTTGATTTGTAATTTAAGACTGCCATGGTTTTTTTTCTACACTGTGGTGTATTTCAATAACGAGGCAGCTGCACACGTTCAATAACTTTTACTAGCGGCTTGGGCAAACAGTACAACGACACATGTCACACGTGTGTATTCTTAGAACCCTTACTGAGCATGCACAGCCACCTACTCAAAAGTACGGCAAGCCTATCAGGTCAATCAGTAGCAAATGTAATACATCACATTTCCTCCCCCTTTAGCTCAAAACTAACTCAAAAATATTGCAACACCCCAAAACAGTGTTTACCACTATAGTGCATGAGCAATCACTATCATCACAGTAACTGTTAACAACAAAAATAGACATGCTCACTTAACCTTACTGAATGCTCTTAATGTATTACTCAATTATAAACTTTAATAAACTCAAATTCAGCAATCAGTTTCTCAACAGTCCTCAGAACTTCTCATCTCCATGATCAGTTCTGGTAACGCTGTGGCAAGCGTGTGGCACGTTGTGAGCGCCTCAAAGTCACTGTAGCGGGGTCAGGTGGTTCTGGGAATCTGGGCAGCTCAGATGCTGCGGTCTCAGGTGCCAGGAGCTCTGTTCCTGAACAAGCCTCCGCCTGCTCAGCCAGCTCGGCTGCCTCCTCCTCAGGCACTTGCTCTGGAGTGTCTGGAGAGAAACGAGGTCTCAGCTGATCTCCATGACGTCTATACATGTGGTCAGTTTTTTCACCTAGCACCTTGTATGAGACAGGGCCAGTCTGCTGCTTTACTACTCCTGGAATCCACCTTGGACTTTCTCCTGCAGTATTGCGCAGATAAACCTGTTCATCCACGTCAAACTGCCTCTCTGCAGCTTTGTTGTCGTGTCTTTCCTTCTGTCGATACTGCTTTCTTCTCACTGTTTCTAAGATGCTTGGTTTCAGGAAGTCCAATCTGGTTCGCACGTGTCTCTTTAAAAACAAGTCAGCTGGTGACTCGCCAGTCGTGTTGTTGGGAGTTGTGCGATACCGTAGCAGGAAGTGTGAGATTTTATCGTCAATGCTCAGGTCTTCCTTTGCTAGCTTTTTCATGCCTGCCTTGAAGGTTGCAACATACCTCTCAGCTAGGCCGTTGGTGGCCGGGTGTCTCAGAGCACCAGTTGTGTGGAGGATTCCATTTCTCCTCACGAACTGCTGGAACTCGTCTGACGTGAAGGTTGTTGCATTGTCAGTGACTATTTGTTCTGGAACTCCATATGACGCAAACAGCCTCTTTAGCCTGGTGATGGTTGCTGCAGAAGTTATTGTGTCATTTTGTAAACTTCCAACCATTTTGAGTACGCGTCGACCACGATCATGAACATGTTACCCATGAACGGGCCAGCAAAGTCAATATGAAGTCTTTTCCAAACACCCCCAGGGAACTCCCATGGGTGTAGTGGGACCTGGCGTGGCATGTGATGATCCAGCTGACAAGTCTCACACTCTTTTCAGACTTTTTCGATGTCGATTTTAGGCCACCAGACATATTGCCGTGCGACTGCTTTCATCTTCACGATGCCTGGGTGCCCGGCATGGATCTCTTTTAGCACTCAGTTTTGATCTCAGTTTTACAGGTGCAATCACTCTTGTCCCCCACAGGACGCATCCCTGCTCCACAGACAATTCATCTTTCTTTTTGTGAAACACTCAGTTCCTCTTGTATTTCCTTCGGCCATCCTTCCATGATGTACCTCTGCAGCTTTGAAAGCTCTGAGTCATTTCTTGTGGACTTGGCAATCCGTTTTGCACTCATCGGTGCCCCCTCCAGGTGCTCACATACCAGTGCATCGACGTATGCTGACACTGTCTCTGTTCCTGCATCCTTGGTCTCAGGCAGCGGAACACGTGATAATCCATCTGCGTTGGCATGCTTTTCAGACTGACGGTACAGTATGTGGTAATCATACACAGACAATATGATGGCCAACCTCTGGATACGTGCTGCCACCATTGTTTGAAGTCCCTTATGCTCTCCGAACAGTGTTAGAAGAGGTCTGTGGTCTGTGATTAGGCTAAACTGCCGTCCCCACAGGTATTGGTGGAACTTTTTCACACCAAACACCAAGCTCAAAGCCTCCTTCTCGATTTGTGAATAATTCTTCTCTGCTGGGGAGAGAGACCGTGAAGCATAAGCCACTGGATGCTCTTTTCCATCTGGTGTTGTGTGCTGAATAACTGCTCCGATCCCATAAGCAGAAGCATCACATGCAAGAGTTAGTGGCAGGTGAGGATCGTAGTGCACTAACACTCAATTGTCAATTGTCAAAAGTTGTTTACACTTGTTGAATGAATCTTGTTCAGCTTTGCTCCATCTCCAGGTGGCTTCATCTTTTAGCAGACCATAGAGCGGTGCAAGCACTGTGCCCTGCTGCGGCACAAAACGTCCATAATAGTTTACCAGCCCCAGGAAAGCTCTTAACTCTTTGACGCTTGTGGGTGCTGGTGCATCATGTATGGCTCTCACCTTGTCTTGGGATGGGTACACGCCTTTTTCATCCAGCACATGACCCAGATATTCAATCTGAGTCTTGCCGAATTCACACTTGGACTCTCTCACCCTTAACCCGTTCTCCTGGAGACGCTGTAGGACTCTGTCCAAGTTCATGAGGTGCTCTGCTTCGTCTCTGCCCATTATAAGGAGGTCATCCAGATAAACCACCACGTTGAGAACCTTCATCAGGTTCTCCATAATTCTCTGGAAGATACTGACAGCAGAGTTAATATCAAAATAGAGGCGGTTGTAAACAAACAGTCCTTTGTGAGTGTTTACAGCTGTATATTTCTTGGAGTCTTCATCAAGTATTACCTGTTGATATGCTGAAGCCAGGTCTATTTTTGAGAATAACTTCCCACCACTAAGTGTTGCCAGCACCTCCTCAATGCGTGGTAGGGGGTATATCTCGGTGTTTGTAGCCTGGTTCACAGTAACCTTGTAGTCACCGCATAAACGGAGTGTGCTGTCCCGCTTGGTTACTGGGACTACTGGGGCAGCCCACTCACTGTGCTTTACAGGAGATATGATGCCATCTTTCTCCAACCTTTCTAGTTCTTTTTCCACTTTTTCTTTCATTGCAAAAGGCAGGGGGCGTGCCTTGTGGAATTTTGGGGTTGCCTCAGGTTTGACAGAGATTGTTGCCTTGATGTCCTTTAATGTCCCGAGCTCATCTCTGAAAACTTCACTGTATTTTGCAACCACCTCAGGAATAGACTTGGGTGGCCATGTATGTTCACTGACAGTTTTAATCATTCTCCGATTGAGTTTTATTTGTTCAAGCCAGTTTCTCCCACACAGTGAAGGACCCTTCCCTTTTACAACTATCAGTGGCAAGTCAGCAGTCTGATCTTCATATGTCACTTTAGCCATGAACTGTCCTCTCACTGGGATGGGCTGACCTGTATAGGTTTTTAGCTTGACACTCGCGCCCTCTAGCGGTACATGTGAGAATGATCTTTCATACACAGTCTCTGAGATAATGCTGACAGCGGCTCCTGTGTCTATTTCCATCAGTACATGAACCGCATTTACTTCAAAGTCAACGCTGAATGGCCGCCTGTCTTTGTCACCTGCACTTAACACTGGGAACATATCCACTTCTGCCCCTTCTGCATGGACATAGCCTGTGGTGACTTTTTGTGTGTGCTTCTTCTGCGCTCCTCTCTTCTCATGCGTGAGACCGCTGGCCCTGCATGCTTTTTGGATATGCCCCAATTTATTACATTTATGGCATCTACTGTCCTTAAAGTAGCAGTCACTGGCGCTATGATTTTTGCCTTTGCATCTATAGCACTCTTTTTGTGCTGAAGGAGAGTGTCTCTGTTTCCCGTTTACCTTGTTAACAGAAACGGTGGCGCCGTCTCCCTTCCTCAATTGCTGCACATCCCGTTGAGCTGTTTCCATGTTCATTGCAAGTTCCACGGCTTTTGCAAAAGTAAGTCCGTCCTCTGAGAGCAATTTCCGTTGGCATGCTTCATTGTTAATCCCGCTGACGAAACCATCTCGTAGGGATTCCTCCAACCGGTCTCCGAAGTCACATTTTGCGGCTAACTGTTGTAGCTCCGCCGCGAACTGAGAAGCCGACTCATTACTTTTCTGGACACACCTACGAAACCTGGAGCGCTCCGCGATGACCAACGTTTTAGGCTCGTAATATCCCTGCAGAACGTCCACAATCTGCTGAAAACTTTTATCCTTTGGCTTGTCTGGCTGAACCAGATTGCGCAAAAGTCCGTAGGCAGAAGCCCCCATGGTGCTCAACAGGGTCGCCACTTGTTTGTCCGCTGCGACATCGTGTGCCACGAAAAAGAGCTCCATACGCTCCACGTAGGCAGACCATGGCTCAATTTCAGGCTTGAACTCGTCCGGTCTCGCAAAGGTCGCCATTTACCTCGTCCAGTTTATCTCGTCGCCAATTATGTGGTGTATTTCAATAACGAGGCAGCTGCACACGTTCAATAACTTTTACTAGCGGCTTGGGCAAACAGTACAACGACACGTCACACATGTGTATTCTTAGAACCCTTACTGAGCATGCGCAGCCAACTACTCAAAAGTACGGCAAGCCTATCAGGTCAATCAGTAGCAAATGTAATACATCACATACACAAAATAAAATGAGCATGTCTAAGGCTACGAGGCAACACCTAGTATGCAAAAACAACACACTAATAGGTCTGAACAGAAATGCAAAAAAAAAAAAAAGCTGCCAGCAACCTCAGAACATTAAGTAGCAGAGGAAAGTAACTTGATGTCAGATGCACATTAAACAACAAACTGTTTCTGTTCTACACTGCACAACGTTAACATGGATAAATATTCAACAAAGTATAAAAACATTCTCTCAAAAGGTAAAGCTCTCCTTCAGTCAGCTCTGACTGTGAGACGTGTGTCCCACTCGATGACGCGCGCGCGCACGCACACACACCATGCACCCAACCTTCCCAATCTTATTTTATTTTACGAAAATAGTTCACCGAAACGTGTTTCTGAAAACATTTTAAGAAATAAGCTATGCAGTTGCTGAATCTGTCTTTATTTTAGATCGACAACGCTCAATTTAAAAGCTTTTCGAGAGCTTGCGGGAGGAGGCGCCGTCTCTCGAAACTCGCTGCGACGGCATGCACGGCTTCTTACATAGACAATGAATGGAAAGGTCCAGCTCCGGTAAAGGTAAACTCAGGCAGGACAGGCGTTTAGTGTCCCGGTGTTTCCGGGACTTCCACAACATGTACAAAGCTGTAATAGTGTTTATTACGGCCATGGATGATGACACGGCGTAAATGCAGCGGGTGCCAGTCGGATTTCTCTCTCACCCCGACTGCAGTACGTCCAGGATCCCAAACTGCTCGCCGATCACTCGTCAACCCCCCTCCTCCCCGCTGACGCCGCAGCCTCAGCCAAAATCTCACTCTGAACTCAGTAAAACACTTGAGAGCCCTGGTTTTACCTAATTTCAAGCAAAACGGAGCATGTTTTTGACATTTAGTGTTTCCACTTTCAAAGCACAAGGCAACATTTCAGCTCAGCTAAACAGTTGAAGAAAGTTTAAAACTCACCTTTGTTTTGAAGACCATGCTCTCACTACTGCGGGGGAGGGGAATGTCCGGGCTTGTGTCAGCGCTACCAAGCAACACGCAGCTGCCTGCGGTGCCTGACTGTAAATGCCGGGAAAAACGATCGGCCAAAACAGCAGTCCGTATCGGCCGATACCGATACGTTCAAAAAACGTAAAAATCGGTCGATCCCTACAAAGCACTAATAGTGTTTATTACGGCCATGAATGATGAAACATTATTGGTGTAAATGCAGCGGGTGCCGGTCGGATTTCTCTGTCACCCCAACTGCAGTACGTCCTCGATCCCAAACTGCTCGGTGATTGCTCGCCAAGCCATGCAATTCTATTCTTGCCCGCGGAAGAAAGGAACACGAACTGTTTTCTTCATTCGAGTTGATCAGCGAGAAGGGTAACTGCTACGCCCCGCTGTTGTCTGGACCCGACTCGTCGCATCCCCTGCTGCCGCCGAGGACTTGCGAACCACAGCCCGGCGCTGCCGGCGTGTCAGGAAGCACCGCCGCCGCACAAGACGGACTTACACACATCGACAAAGTAAGAGGCTATTTATCTGGGCAGAGAAGTTTGATAGTGTGGAATATGCTTGTAATTCTTGTTAACGTGTTTTACAGTTTTTCTCTATTGCTAAAACACATTTCACGATACTGCCCTCACTTTTCCCAAAACTCTAAACACAAAACTAAAGCTACGTACACACAACCTCACAGTTTCTTTTCAAAACCAACCCATCACACCAAAACAGTTGCTCATATGCTCAAAAGCAAACTCTGACACCACAATACCTCTCAAGGCCTGCAAAAATGTAAACACTACTGTTCTTTTTACAGTTTCACAACTGCCAGGATGCATTTGAGATCCCTTATTTATTCTCAAATATGTAATGGGCATTTATGTACTATAGATTTGTGCGTTTCATGGGAATAGTTATATAAAGCAGAAAATGCAGTTATATCACAACTCAATGCAAAAATGAGTACTGTAAACTCCATGGAGGATCCAGTACACACAATAGATACTACAGTAACAATTAAAAACACAATGTTCAGGGTGTGATTTTTTTTTATTACAGTACGTTGTAAATTTACACAGTATGTTGTAAATTGACACTGAAATCAATGGGCGGCATCACGTTGTCGGGCTGGGTCAGGCCACAGGACCTCATCAACATCACAGGCAATATTGTCCATAGCCAAACAACGTGGGAAGAATGCCCTGGCATGCCGCACCCAGCCTTGGATGCTTCCACAGCCACATCATCACAGGCCACGTCCATAGCCCTGAGAAGGTTCTCTCTGGTGTAGGGTTGGCGGTCATAGACCTTCCACCGCCATGATGAGAAGAACTCTTCTATTGGGTTTAGGAATGGAGAGTAGGGTGGCAGACACACATTAATAAATTGCTGGTTGATGTTAAACCACTCTGACTGGATGCTGCGATTGAAACTAACATTGTCCCAGAGGACATATATGGGAAGATCAGCTGGCCCAGGATTCTGCTGGTCGTGGTGATCAGCTGGCCCAGCATTCAGATGGTCATGGTCATGCAAGACATCTCTGAGCTCTCCTAGGAAGGTGAGGAGACACTCAGTGTTGTAGGCGCCGAGTTCAGGATGCCGGTGGAGAAGCCCTCTAGAATTCATTGCAGCGCAGAAAGTGATGTTTCCTCCACGTTGGCTGGGCACATCAAGGATAGCTCTCCGTCCTATGATGTTACGGCGTCAGTTCATTCACAAGCTCCTGTGTGATGGTAATAGCTTACTGATCCTTTGTGTATTACGGACGCATTCCCTCTCTCTTTGTTCCGGCTAACACACATGTGCACACACATACACCGCCTACGCCAGCTGTTTCCGTCTCCGGATGCTAAGGAAATAGCTCCATCTAGTGGCTGTACCCGGCCATCTCTCTCTCTCTCTCTCCCTCTCTCGCTATTCTATCTGACGTCGGCGGCTCCGCCCCTGAATGCTGTGAGGAATAGCTCCACCTGATGGTCGCGCCCGGCCATCTCTCTCTCTCTTTCTCCACACACACACACGCACGCACACACACACACACACTCCACGTGTGTCTCTTCCTTTGTTTAGCTTAGCTTTGTGTGTTAGGTAGTTAGGTAATAAGGCTTTGTTACAGTTGTTTTCAATTGTTTACATGCAATTTTGAAAACCGGGTTCTTTTTTTCAAAATATAATCACAATTATCCAAACACCACACTCAATTTGCATAATTCCTAGATTGTTTGCAAAATGACACACTTCAGTCAAAACATACACACTTCAGTCAAAACATATACACATATTTGTGAAAATGCTATTAGTTTTCATTCAACCAACACAGTCCTCAATGATCAGACACTATTGCAGCCAGTTTCACACTGCTGTGATAAATAAAAAACACATTTGTAAAAAAAACTAATTTTAGGAAATAGCATGTGCTAGATTTTTGGCCAGACATTGTTATGTAAGGGATAATTAAGATGTCAAAAAAATAGTCACAAACCCACAACATTCTTCATGATTAGTTTGAGATATAGGGAGAATGTACACAAATAGGCCTACTATAAACTTACAAAGCACTGCACAACACTGATGCTGCAGACTGAATATTTCAAGTATTTATTTTATCTACCTCTTCCTCTATCTCCTTCTTCTCCTCTTCCTCTACCTGGGCCTCCTCCTCTACCTCCTTCTCCTCTTCCTCTACCGCCTTCATCTCCTCTTTGAGCTCCCCCTCTCATTCTCACTCTTCTTCTTCTTCTAGCTCCTTCCATTTTTGTTGAAGACAGGTGAACTCACCTGCTGCCTTTTATAGCACACCTGAGTGCTGCATTTTCAAATAAGCACATGTGTGCTTCCACACTTGGTGGATGTGATTATCCAATTTGTTCATTAGTGTGGTCATTGGCAATCCGGGGCTTTGTAATGACAAGGAAGTAACCTCACAATCCTTATCTGTGTCTAAGGTGTGAAAATGTGTGTAGAGTTTAACAAATCCCTGTGTGTAATGTTTTGCAAAAAGGGTGAAGCAGACATTGGGTGTAATGTTGTGCAAAATCTGTGGAGGTGTTTTGCTCCTTGGAGTAGAATTTCGCAAATTGTGTGGACATTTTTATTTTAGTGTGTAAACAATCGTAAAAAACTGTAATTGCAGTGTTATTGATTGTGATCATTATTACTTCATTATAATAAGATTTTAATAAATCTTATCATATTATAACTAGCAGTCTCTTGTGCTTGTGTATATGTCACTGTATAACAGCAGGTTGTGAAGGCTAGTGCTCGAATTTCACGCCTTTTTAATTGTTAGATTGTTTTAATGCTTCTATGCCAATGATCACGGTGATTGGCATGTGAGTATAAAACCTTTATATTGAGACTGAGCACAGTTTTCGGTTATCTTTTCCCTGATCCCAGGGTGGTGCCCCGTATATTTATGATTATATCATAATAATATATTAAATATAATTACTAATGTCGATAATCATATTGACATTAATAATTATCTGTTGATAACCAAATCTGCTCCTGCTACTACCAACAGTGCTAACTAACAGTGGCCTTGTACTAGGGCCCCAGCCAGTATCTCCAGAGGGGATATTCTAGCCAGAAATGTCATTTTCAGATTTATTTTGGAAAGAACCTTCACAGCCATAACCTCCACAATTAATTTATTGTCAAGAATGCAACCTAAGTATATAACAGTTTGCTTTGCTGTGATCCCAGATTCACCCACTACCACTTTGAATCCAGGTGACTTCCTTAAAACGATGGTTCGGAGTAAAATGCACCCTAGGTAATTTCCACCATGACATCCAGCCAAATACCCCCTCAGAAGCATTTTTAGCTATGGTCAACATTGGTCAAGATAGGGCTATCAGACGAATGGCTTAGTACTGGCGTGTTGGTACATTTTGTATATCTCGTAAATTACCCCACTAATAATGCATGGAATGTTACC
Source organism: Chelidonichthys spinosus (assembly GCA_029853015.1). Taxonomy (NCBI): domain Eukaryota; kingdom Metazoa; phylum Chordata; class Actinopteri; order Perciformes; family Triglidae; genus Chelidonichthys; species Chelidonichthys spinosus. The sequence goes on along the minus strand of CM056827.1, from coordinate 1,201,926 downwards.
AAACTTCTGCAGTAGTACACATAGGGTCTGTACTCACAAAACGAGGCATTTGAAAGTTTGTAAGTACACCAGTACACTAGCCTGACCTTCAATCCTCTGCTGCTAACGCTACCGCAGCTTAGACGCCACTTCCGTGTTTACCCAACCGATGCCCTCACGCGAGTTTCACGCGAGAGTATGAAAAAGTTCCGCTGAATTTTTATAAATGCTTGTATTATCAGGTCAACACTTGTCAACACTTGTTGACCTGATAATATAAGCATTTATAAAAATGTGTTGACCTGATAATACAAGCATTTATAAAAATTCAATGAAACTTTTTATGCAATATACATATTCACATAGTTTTGAAATATTACAGTATAAATGTGACAAAAATAGAGTAATTTTATTTTCTCACCCTCTCACTTAAACCTATCGGTACTTATTTGTTTTTAAGATTTACACATAAATTCAATATAATATGCATACAGATTTTATAACTTTTAAAAACTTGAACTTAGAAGCTGTCTTGCATGAAGTTGATAGTCAAACTGAATCAAAGCACAAAAATATTTTAATTTATTAATTTAGCACTAGAAATAATAAAGTGCAGATTATGAATGGATTCAATTTGTGGCTATACTAAACTAGTATCATGATTTCCGATATGAAGTATGAGAAATATGTGGTTGTTTCAATGCCTGATAGGACCAGAGGTGTGGGCTAAGTCATGGATGTCCTCAGACCAATAGAACGCCTGCAGTCTGTTAGAAATGCAGCCCACTTTAATGTTAAGCATAGCAATGATGACAGTATTATTGGAGGCGTGTTTTACCTTCCATCAGTTAGTACCAACCAATAATATGACAGCTAGAAAAGGTTGTGAGCGTTTCTTTTCAACCCCTCAACATCAAGTCCTACAGCATTATGTCACACCTGCTGCCCTCTTCCTAGTGGTTATGTTAAGTTGTGAAAATCTGTCTGTGAGTGTGTGAGATTCTGACCGTCCACAAAGGCGGAGCCATCCTTCACAAAGTCCAGCAGCTGATCAAAGATGGAGGTGATTGAACGCTTGGCCACAACAAAATGCCGCAGAGGAGATGGATCGACAGTGTCCATGACACCTGACACACACACACACACACACACACACACAGATTCACACAGATATACCTGTTATCAAAAGGACACACACACACAGGTTCACACAGATATACCCGTTAACACAAACACACACACACACACACACACAGGTTCACACAGATATACCCGTTAACACAAACACACACACACACACACACACACACAGGTTCACACAGATATACCCGTTATCAAAAGCACACACACACACACAGGCTCACACAGATATACCCGTTAACACAAACACACACACACACACACACACAGGTTCACACAGATATACCCGTTAACACACACACGGGTTCACACACACAGGTTCACACAGAACAGGTTAACACAATCACACTACAGATGAACACACACACACAGTTTACCGTGTTGGGCGTATCTCTCGGGTTCAGGGGTGTGTGAGAGGGTTCTTTCCAACCATGTCGGCTCCTATCATCCTCGACGACGACCACATGAGACTCACAACCACTGATCTGATCCTCAGCACACAGAGTTCAGCTTACACTGAGTATGTGTGTTCTGAGACAGATCCTCTTAGAAGGACTTAGAGCTGCTTCACCTTCAGCCTCAAATACCTGCTCACTCTAACAGGTGTATTACAGTTTTTTTCAATTGCTAAACGACCGCGGGCACAACTGTGTAAAACTCTAACACAGTCTGCACAGCAGCAGTTCATGTGGACCAAACTCTAGTTCCGTTTCATTGTTCCTCATTTTTTTATATAGCGCTTTTATCCAAAGCGCCTTACAGTAATGACTGACATTCACCCATTCATACACACATTCACACACCAAGGGCAGAGTCAACCACGCAGGGCGACAGCCAGCTCATCAGGAGCAATTAGGGTGAGGTGTCTTGCTCAGGGACACCAGGCACTCAGCTAGGAGGAGCCAGGGATCAAACCGGCAATTTTGCGGTTGCCAGCCAACCCGCTCTACCTCCTGACCTTATCCCCCCATCATTGTTGGAACAGTTTTATAAACTCTCAACACTTCTCTTATGGCTTTAACCACAACCTGCACAACACTGTGGATTTACAGCACTCTGTTCAAATGTTAACACACCACTGTCTAAACTGTAAACCTCACATTCAACACGGGATGATTTCAGCTGAAAACCTCAGCAGGTGTCTGGTTTCAGACTTGGTAGTGAACATGTATAGATAGTTGTTGTGGATCCTGGTCTCTTATTGAGAGAGGCTGGTTTGAGGGTGCTACCCAATCTGCAAAGATCTATAGTTGCATCTGCAATGTAACAGGTGAAAGTTGCATCCGTACAGTAAATGATAACATTATAGGAATGTATTTCTCTATTGCAATTATGACCCAAAGGCTGCCCCCTACAGGAGGAACAGGAAGGATATATTCAGATGTGCAGGGAAATGCTGTTGACATGGTTGTGTGGTGGGCATGGATTAATTTTTTGATCTAGATTAATCTCACTGTAATCTTGGAATTAATCTAGATTAAAGGGGCCATATTATGAAAAACAGGTTTTCTCTGGTCTCTACACCTATAAACTGGTCCTCCCTGAGCCTGCCAACTCCCAGGATGAGGAAAACAAGCAATTCCTGCATGGTCTCTGCAGCCTACCCTCTGGTAAAACGGTGCTCCTACAGGCTGTTCAGATTCAGCTCCTTTCTTTACGTAACAAAAGGAGTCATTTGCATAAACCCGAATTCCTCTTAACGATGATAGGAGATCCGAAAGGGGGGCGTTTCGCAACACAGCTGAGAACCGACAGCGCTGACGGAGAAAGCGGACAGACAGCGCCAATCAGAGAGACCCACAGAGAGTGCTGACGGAGAGCACGGACAGACCGACAGCAGGACTGACAGCTCGGACCAGACCCACGGCGTGCACGGACCCACGGCGCGCACGGACCAACAGCGCGCACGAAGAGTGTGGACCAACATCAAGGACAGACAGCGAGGGTGAGCGCGACCGACAGACCCATAGAGTGCACGGAGAGCACGGGCAGACAGTGCAGAAGAGTGCAGGGCAGAAGAGTGCAGCCCAACTTACCGGTCATGGTGCTGGGTGATCCGGCTGGTGCTCCGTGAAGAAATCCCTGTGCAGGTGAAGCTGGAGACAATCCTCCCTCTGTCTCATGCACTCTGATGCATCTTCACTGCTGCCTCCAGTCGGACGGAGCCCGGGGGCACGTGTCCGACAGAGCACCGTGCACGACGGTCCGGGTCTGGGGCCTCATTTATAAAACTGTGCGTAGGATCCTTACTAAAAGTGTACGTACGCCAAAAAGCCAAAGTTTGCAATGTTTCCTTTAGAAATCACAGGATCACCTACAAGTGTGCGTACCTGAATCCCGCCCTGTACACGCCCACTTTTTATAATATTAATGAGCCGGCATGCAATCGTTTCCGTGTGGTGAATCACGACGACAGGCCAGAGAAAAGCGAAGAAACGTAACCTTTCAGAAACGGAGAAAGAGACACTTGTTGGGGAGGTGGAGGCCCAGAAAATAATTTCATTGTGTGGCCACAGCAGCGGGATCACAAAGAAAAAGAAGCAGTGCGAGGGGCAACACATTGCTGCTGCTGTCCACGGCGTCAGTGGGACGGTGGCGGAACTTACGAAAAAGTGGTCTGATCTGAAGGTAAATTACATCTTTCCGCTCCTTTACCAACATGTATTCAATGTATCGCTTGAGTATTTGAGGAAGTTTGACTTTGATGTGACTTTGACAGGGATTGTGTCTGAAAAGGAGAGAGACACAGACGGATAAGGGACCAGAGGGATAAGGGTAAACAGATTTTAAACTATTATTATATATAAAATAAAAAAATATAAAAAAAAGTATGCAGCGTTGGGAGGGTGACGGGCCCTCTGCACAGCGTCCGGGTCCGGTGCAAAGCAACAGTGGTCCCCTGGCGCATGGCACATCAAGCGGTTGGGTGCACACTGATGCCATCCTACAACTTCAGCGTGCACTGTGTTGCGAGAAATGGCCATATTAATAAAACAATTTGTTAAAAATTAACATTGTTGTCTTCTTACAAACGCAGCATGACATCCTCAGGGATTCTTGCACCCTGTTGATACCCCTCCAGTCGGGCAGGGGGCGGAGGCTCATCATGCTGGGGACTCTACCACCTTTGCCGGGTGGTGGACTCTGCCTCCTGAAGTTCGTAAAGTTGCGCTCTCCACGCTCCATGACTGAGCGCGCACAAGCGTGGCACTCATAGCCCACTTCCTCTGCGCTCTGGTGGTCTAAAAATTAGGATAAAGTGTAACAAGTATACGATGGCTTAATGGCAGTATGTATGTGTGTTGATGACATGCACAGTAAATAAGGAGACTATTTAGTTATTCCCGCTGAGTTCTGCAGTGATCTAATGGAGGGTATTTATTGTATCCTGTATTACATGCAGTCGGGCCGTCTCCTCCTCCTCCTCCTTCGGTGACAGCGCTGATTCAATATTTCGAAATTATTTTGATTTAAGATACGGGTTGGATTTTAAAAGAAGGTGTTTATGAAGTTGAGTTCCTCATGATAACGCGGATCTGACGTATGATATGGAGTGAAATTAAATGTGCGAGTCACGAAACTATAATAGTTCTTCTCACGTTTACTTCCTACAATCTGACATCTGTATTGCTGATTCCCCTCCAGTCTCCAGAACGTGCGTACCGGTATGCATGCCTCAGAGTTTGCTTACGGGTACGCACACTTTCCCGTCAAGTTTGGTTTTTATAGATCACAACATTTGCCTGGAAATTGGCCTACGCACTTTTCCAGCCCCGTTTTGTGCGTACGCAAGCTTTATAAATGAGGCCCCTGGTCTCTTGCGTTTCATTTTTACGGCTACGGTCCATGTTAGCTTGTATGTGTGTGCTAACCACTTCACATCAGGCTGCTTCAGTCACGAGGGTCAGTACAAAGCTGGCTTTGCCTCGACACTGACCCTCATAAATGGATCTGTCCCCACAATACGGGCCCAGCAACTTCACCTGAGACACATAGGCGAGCCATACTGATACATCCACGTAAACATTGCTGCATGCTGCCACGTAGGGCAAGCAGCGTCCTGTCTCTCTCCGAGAAGGTGATGACAGACGGAGCTCATTACCATTTAAAGGTGCAGACACAGAAGCAGCCTGTTGTCAGCAGAGCTCATTTGAGCAACTTTTAGACAGCTGAAATTCAGGACCACAGATGAGTTTGGGGCAATGCATATCGAAAACAGTGTTATTGGACCTCTGACTGCTGTGTGGAATTGATGAAAACAGCATAACATGGGAACTTCTGCCGAAGGCATTCATAATATGTGTGAGATACCTAAATAATGACTAACTTACTAATTCCGCATTGCACAAGGTGCAAACAACCTTAGTCTTAGGTTTCCATTGGGAAGCTTCTTAAAAAAATTTCCCTGAAGCAAACCCGGCGGCTTCATAGCTGCATCCATGTCAGCAAGTCAACGTTTTTTTTTTTTTTTTTCAAACTTTATTTCAAATTTCTGTACATTTCCATTTGAAATACATATCTTTTTACAAAAACTCATTTGAGGAAAAAAACATTTGCTTGCATTTGAAACAGTATAAGCTTACAACACATTAACAAGATAAAATAAAGTTATCACAGGGGTTGACATTTCAACAAAGGTGCTTTAAGCATGTTAAAAGAACACAGGATTGTAACTTAAAGAGCAAGAGACTTTGACATCGTTTCATATAATTTGTTAATAGACTTGTTTTCTTCTGGTAATACCTTTAGGGATGTTATATAGTTCTTAATTTAATTTTTAAGACAGTTTATGGTGAGTTTGCTGTTATTCCATTTATTCTTGTGTATATATTTTCACATCATGAGAATTATATTCACAATTTTGGATACCTTATCGACAGACCATCCATATACATCATCACTTGAAATCTGTTAAACAAAGAATTGTTAGTCCCAATATTTAACCATCGATAAACATCTTTCCAGAACATCTGTGACCCGCCACGGCAAAACCAGCAACAGCTTTGACGATTTCGCTTAAAGGACGAAATAAGCTTTTTTTTCCAAAAATGATTTTCGTTTTTTTGCAGAATATGCAAGTTGAGATCATGAAGAAGCCACTCCATGTTTCAGATAACAGTATTGGTTGCCTTAAAAGTATACATTTTGTATTTGTAGTTTCTGAAAAAATCTGCGTTGACTGTGTCGTTGCTGGGGCGAGTACGGTGATGCAGTTAATTTCCATACTGATCACGTTGGCCATTCACACGCTTTTGTTATTTTTTCAGCCAATCAGCTGCATGTTAGAATCAAACTGCATGGCTACTTATTTAGCGCCCCATGATAAATAACTGCTAGGTCTACTTGTGGAAGCTGCATGTGATTTCATCATTGAATGAAGATGGACCAGGAAAGAATCGCAGAAGAACTAAATCATGGCTGCTACAGCGCAAATCTATGGCAGTACTTCTTCGACAAGCCGGATGCTTCTGGTTATGCAGACACCGATCTTACTTCTGATCTGAAGATGAGTGCACTGACGACAGAAGCAACTGTATTACACTGGAGAACATCCCTAATCTACAGCTGACCTTAGCTGAAGATGAAGACGAGGAAGAATCTTTCGGCCTGGCAGCGGAGGAGTTGGAGCGTAAGATATCAGACGCTATATCCACGGTAACATTTGAAGGGGCTAAAGACAGCGAAATTGAGAAAATATGTAACTTTGACTGCAAATGCTACGGAAGAAGAAAGGAGAACTCTCTCCTTGGGAGACATTCGTGTAGCGACAAACTTAATCATGAGGTCATGTACAGCATACGGATGGATTCTTTAGCTGCTGAAAGGGAGTTACAGGACATGCGAATAATTGGACATCTTGAGGCAAACAGAAATACAGTAGTTACGTTGGAAATGACTACATCCACCAACAAGCTGCAGACGAAAAGAAAGTGCAACCTCTAATTTCATCAGAGGCATCAAAGTCTGCAGGGAGTACTTTCCAGTTTCTTATGGGGTGAGTTTCCGTTACAGTTTTTCTCAAATGCTAAAACACATTTCACAAACGTTCCTCTAGGTTCCCCAATGTCTAAACACAACACCATTTTCTAAAGCTACATAAACACGACCACACCTTCTCACTTCAAAACTTTCACACCAAAAGAGCAGCTCGAAGCTTTCAAAAATGTAAACACTATATACATCATTACACACTAATGCAAAACAATTGAAAACACAATGCTCAATTTGTGAGAAGGTTATTTGTTTCATAACTGCCAATGCATATTTTTAGAACCTTTACAGTAACGGATCTTCTTAGATCTCTGTAGAGGATTAGGCATTTAGATTTGTGAGTTTCATATGAAGAGTATAAATCTATAGAAAATACTGCATGTACACTACTGTAACATAACTCAATGCAAAAACAGAATCTATTGCTCACAACAGTACTCTTGAAAACATGTTCAGGATGTGAAGTTTTTTTATTTAGTTTATTCACACCACACACACACCACAATCACTGTGCAGCATCATGTCGATGAGCTGCATCAGGCCACATCACCTCATCCACATCGCAGGCTATATTCTGTCTTGCCAGGCACCGCGGGAAAAACGCCCTGGAATGGCGCATCCATCCCTGGAAGGCTTCCACTGGGATGTCACCACAGGCCAGCTCCATTGCCCTTAGGAGGATCTCTCTGGTGTATGGTTGTCGGTCATAAACCTTCCATCTCCACGATGAGAAGAACTCCTCTATAGGGTTCAGGAAAGGGGAGTAAGGTGGCAGACAGACGTTTAAAAACTGGTCGCTGTTGGTGGTGAACCACTCTCTGATTTGGTTCGTTCTGTGGAAACGGACATTGTCCCAAATGATCACATAAATGGGATGTGCAGGCCCAGGATGGTGTAGTTGGCGGTCCAGGAGGATGTCTCTTAGTTCCTCTAGGAAGGTGAGGAGACGTTGGGTGTTGTAAGACCCAAGGACAGCATGCCGGTGGACAAGCCCCTCTGAACCCATGGCCGCACAAAGTGTAATATTACCCCCCCGTTGGCCAGGAACCTCAGTGATTGCTCTTTGGCCAATGATGTTACGGCCTCTTTGCCTTCGTTTATGCAGGTTGAAGCCAGCCTCATCCAGGAAGAGGTACTCATGACGTCTGGCCATCGCGTCCAACTATTAAACAAACCACGAGGACAGCCTACTTTCACCTGCGTAACATTACTAAAATTAGGCCAATGCTGTCTCAAAAGGATGCAGAAAAACTCGTCCATGCATTTGTTACCTCAAGGCTGGACTATTGTAATTCTTTATTATCAGGCTGCTCTAATAAATCTCTTAAATCTCTCCAGCTGGTCCAGAATGCTGCAGCTCGTGTTCTGACTAAAACCAGAAGAAGGGATCACATTTCTCCTATATTAGCTTCTCTGCACTGGCTCCCAGTAAAATCCAGAATAGAATTTAAAATCCTTTTCCTCACTTACAAGGCTCTTAATGGACATGCACCATCTTATCTTAAAGAGCTCATTAACCCCTACTGTTCTGCTAGAGCACTACGCTCTCAGAATAAAGGGTTACTTGTAGTTCCTAAAGTCTCCAAAATTAGAACAGGGGCCAGAGCTTTCAGCCATCAAGCTCCTCTTCTGTGGAACCGTCTTCCGGTTCTGGTTCGTGAGGCAGACACTGTTCCCACATTTAAGAGTAGGCTTAAAACCGTTCTTTTTGACACCGCTTATAGTTAGGGCTGGCTCAGGTTTGCCCTGAGCCAGCTCTTGGTTAAGCTGCTATAGGCCTAGACTGCTGGGGGACTATAGTGACACACTGAGCCTCTCTTTCTCTCTCTCTCTCTCGCGCTCTCTTTCTCGCGCTCTCTCTCTCTCTGTGTATGTTCCCCCGGAGTCCCTGTGCTCTCTTGCCTAGCAGGTCTCCCTGGACCGTGGGGGAACCTGATCCGGACTGCACCGATGTTGTGGTCTTGTTTGCCTCTTACTGCCAGTATTTTTAATTAAAGTAATTGACTAAAATCGGCATCTCTACTGTCACTAACTTGACTACTCCCGGGATCACTCCCGGGAGTCTGGCTATGCTTTCTGGTCCGATGCAGACTGCTAACTGGCCTGACGCTGGAAACACCACATTGTAGCTCCACCTGCCCGCTGTGTGACTGCTCAACCACTCCTGCTTTCTGGTCTACGGCGACGTGGCTGGGATGGATCCATCTCGGCGTGGCTGTGCCTGCTGCCATGGACTACTACTGTTGATACTATTGCTTTTGTTAATACCACCACTACTGTTAATGCTACCACTACCATACTACCAACACCAAATGCAGTTGGAACCCAAGGGCCTGGGCTGCACGAGATTTCTGCCTAAAAGCCTATTAAGGCAGTTTTTTCTCGCCACTGTCGCTGTAACGCTTGCCCCTGGGTGATGTTGGGAATTTGAAATTGTGTTGACTCTTGAAATTTTGAGCGTATTCTATTCCTGCTCAATGTGTTAAGTGTCCTGAGATGACTCTGTTGTGATTTGACACTATAAATAAAATTGAATTGAATTGAACTGTATTATCCTCTGTGAAAATGTGAAAGTGCACAGGTGTTCAGAAGTCAATCAGGTAGCACAGTATTGTCCAGAAGTAATGTAGGCCACTGAGCAACACAGTATGTCCACTAACTGTACTGTGAACATGGATGTATACTTACTTGCACATACTCGTAACGTAGGTCTTTGTGTCGCGCAGAGTTGCGCTCAAAGGGAACCCTATAGACCTGTTTCATCCGCATCTTTTGGCGCTGGAGAACTCTGTCTATTGTGGCCAAGCTAACATCTTCAATGCCCTCAAAGTTGACATTATCGGCAATGACTTTGTCTCTGATCTCCCGGAATCTGATGAGGTTGTTCTCACGAACCATATCCACAATGAGGGTTTCTTGTGCCGCTGTAAATATGGCAACCCTCCCACCTCTATGCGGCATTCTTTCAACTCTAAAGAAAAAAACATGTGTTGTCAATTGACATGTTTTACAATAACAACTGATTTGAAACCAATAGACTACTTTCACAGGCTTGTAAAACTGTATTGTGACAAAGAAAGCAATAGAGTACAATACCTGTTGTGTTGTCTGAATGCCCTGCTAATGGTGGCCACGGTGAACCTACTCAGGTTTGGACAGACTCTTAGTCCTGCTTCAGCCATTGTCATGCCATGGACAATGACATGGTCAATGACTGTTGCTCGCATCTCGTCTGTAATGATGGTGCGAGGTCGTCTTGCTCTTCGTCCTGGACCTTCTCCTCTCCCTCCTGGACATAAATGTAAATGTACTACAGATACCCTCTCCACCTTCAAGAAAACTCTTAAGAGATTTTCTCCAAGCCTAAATGCTGCACTTGACTTAGCACTTGACTTAGCTTAGTTTCCCTCACATTGTGCTGTTGTTTGAATGTTTTATCCTCGATTGTAAGTCGCTTTGGATAAAAGCGTCAGCCAAATGCATTAATGTAAATGTAAATGTACCTTCTCCTCTCCCTTGTTGGCCTGCTCCTCTCCCTTGTTGGCCTGCTCCTCTTCCTCGTTGGCCTGCTCCTCTTCCTCCTGGAACTTCTCCTCTCCCTCCTGGACCTTCTCCTCTCCCTTGTTGGCCTCCTCCTCTTCCTCGTTGGCCTGCTCCTCTTCCTCCTCTGATTCGAACTCCTCTTCCTCGTTGGCCTGCTCCTCTTCTTCCACGGCCAGCTCCTCTCCCTCCTCTCACTCGAATTCCTCTTCCCCTGACTCTGCCTTCATCCATTGTATTTGTTTGGAATCTTCAGCAAACTGTGCACTCTGAACTTGCTTTTATACATGTGGTCACAGCATTAGCAACAAGTGTCTTCAATTTTGAGTCGTTGTGTGTAATGAGTGACGCCAGGTGTGTTCATTGTGTTCAAATATTGCTGACTGTGGAAGCCATTTTGCATCACATGAGCTTTCATTTGAGAATATGAGCAGAGTTCTTTTGCAACTTGTGTTTTAGCAAGGAAAAATGTGTTTAGATTTATGAGAACGGAGGATTGTGTTTTGTGAATTGTGTCTTCATGTGAAATGTGTTTATGATATTGGCAAATGATTGCTAGATTTAGTAAATGTGTTTAGAAAACTGGTCATTTGGTTTAGAGAATTGGCTTTTGTGTTTTAGCATTTGAGAAAAACTGTAACATCAAAGTTATCTTCTTTGCTTAGCTAGCTAATCTAGCTCAGTACTGTCACACTCACAGCCCGGCCAGCCAGGTTCATCAGCCGTGAACATATTAACAGATTTTTGGAATTTATAAAAAAACTACGCAGAAGACAATGCCATCATGCTGCCTGGCCGGCATCCTGGGCATAAGGACTGCCATGTGAAGTTGCCAACCCATGTGTCTAAGGCCTCAGTTTGGCGTCTCTACATGAAGTCTGCTAAGGAGCTTGGTATGTGTAAAAATTTATTTTTTTTGAGTGCTTGTAATACGAAGCCCAATTTCGGATTAAAGTATAATTAACCGTAAGTTATATCTGTTTTTCAGGTGAGCGTGCAGTTTGTAAATCCAGCTTCAAAGCTCTGTGGAACCAGCTTCTCCCACACATCAGAAGCTGCAGGCAGTGCCAAAACAATAACAAGCAGCTGGTACGAAGTGCAAACCTCCCAGATGATAGAAAATCTGAAGTGGTCATGAAGCAACACGATCATCTTGCCCTTGTGCAAAAAGAGAGGGCTGTGTACAATGGGATGACTGCTGCCTGCAGAAAGACATGTGCTGACTCCAAGTTGTCTTTTGGACCCTCCCCATCAGCAAGCAAGAAGATCAGGATGCATTACAGTTTGATTTTCGCACAGCAGGTACTATTACAGTTTTTCTCTATTGCTAAAACACAAAACCCAGTACTCTAAACCAAATGACCAGTTGCCTAATCACATTTAGTAAAACTACCCCCCATTTACCACAACCACAAACACAATTCACCCGTAGACACTGTTCAAAAAAACCCATCCCCTTTTTCTCAAAACTCTAAACACATTTTGCCTTGCTAAAACACATTTTGCATATATCTCTGTTCCAATATGCATTGTGAAGCTCATGTGATGCAAAATGCCACCCACAGTCAGCAAAACTTGAACACAATGAACATACCTGGTGTCATTCAGTAAACACAATGACTCAAAATTGAAAACACCTGTTGCAAATGATGTGACCACACCTATATAAGTCAGTGCAGTTTGCTGAAGGTTCCAAACAAAAATGGATGATCAAGGCAGAAGAAGAGGAGTTTGTGTCAGAGGAGGGAGAGGAGCAGGTCAAGGAGGGAGAGGAGAAGGACGGTGAGCAAGACAACGCATTTTCATTACAGATGAAATGAGAGCAACAGTCATTGACCACGTCATTGTCCATGGCATGACAATGACCGAAGCAGGACAACAAGTCCAACTAAACCTCAGCAGATTCTCAGTTGCCACCATTATTCGGGCCTTCAGAGAACACAACAGGTACTGTATGTAGTAGTTTTTTTACAGTACTGTAGTTACTACAGTAGATGTTTACAGTAGTATAGTGGAGTGCACTGGCCCCAAGGTCTAGTTTGATCCCATTTAATTACAGCCAGCCCTGGCGAAGAACTCACAGGGCTGATGGAAATTTTATGTATAGAGCTGTTACATCACACAGCCAGGATTGGTGAGCTGAAGATGACAGAACAAAAGATCTTCTGACAGCTCCTCCTCCTGCTTTCCTCCCAGAGGCACTTTTCCCCAGATGACCCAGGCGGGGATCCAGAAGCCCCCGGAAAGGATCCAGAAGCCCCTGGCTGGGCTCCTTTGGACAGAAACTCAACAAGTGAACACAAGAAAAGATCGGTTTGGGTGAATTTTAAGGTTAAACAGTCCATTTTCTAAACAGTCCATTTATTGTGCCTTTGGAGGTAGAAGGAGCACTATCTCATTAACTGGCCTGAGAAAGAGACTAGTCCTGCCTGTTTTGATGATCTTCACCTCAACCTGGTGCACTTTTCCATCTTTGCTAGGGAAGGCCTGTGTAACCAGTCCAAGAGGCCATTCATTTATAGGTGCTTGGCTGCGAGAAAAACATTCTTCTCCAATATCGTAAACAACAACACTAATAAGGCGAAAAACCCTATTTGCAACTGTTGACAGACTGACCAACCCCCCAACACAAATACCAGCTAAACTCCATTCCACGTAGAAATGCAATGAGTTTGCATTCATTTATACTAATACAATCGAAGGCATCAGACGGGCCATCAATATCTCAAACAAAAAAGTTGGATCACCACCCTGTTCAGGCAACAGTAACACAGCAATGATGGCAAGCTTTAATGCCATATACTAAAACTCTAGTGGAAATGGTGACACATCTAAAACCATCCACCTGCTGCCTTGATGCTTTACCTACCAACAATTTCCCAAAGGCCTTCAAAACTGCAGTCATTAAAACTCTTCTAAAAAAGCGGAGCCTAGATGCCTCCATTATCAACCACTACAGACCAATTTCAAATCTACCCTTCATAAGTAAAATAATTCAGAAAGTTGTCTCCCAACAACTAAATCACTTCCTGGCCTCAACGGGCTGCCACAACAACTTCCAGTCAGGATTTCGACCTTTTCATAGCACCGAGATGGCCCTTATTAAAGTTGTAAATGACATCCGTCTTAACACAGACTCTGGCAAAACACTGTCGACCACTGAATACTTTTGGACAGGTTGGAAAACTGGGTGGGGCTCTCAGGCACAGTCTTAAACTGGTTCAAGTCATATCTACAAGATAGGAACTATTTTGTTTCCATTGGCGACTTTTTATCAGAACCTACCAATGTAACGTGTGGAGTCCCCCAAGGTTCAATCTTGGGGCCGACATTATTCAACATCATCAAAAATCATGCAAAATAATAACATTGACCATCATTGCAATGCCGATGACACCCAAATATATGTAGTGCTATTACCAAACAACTATCGCCCCATAGATCTTCTGTGCCAGTGCATTGAGCAAGTCAAAGCCTGGATGTGCCTAAACTTCCTAAAACTAAATGAGGATAAAACTGAGATAATTGTTTTGGTGCTAAAAAAGAAAGGTTTAAAGTAATTCAACACCTTCACTCTCTTTCTTTGAAAACCTAAAAATAAAGCCAGAAATCTTGGGGTTATTGATTGATTGATTGAAGCTTTATTTCAGACTCACCCACTGGGAGGTATTATGGATTCTGATTTAAATTTCGACAGTCACATCAAATCAGTAACAAAATCGGCCTACTATCACCTCAAAAATGTAGCAAGACTTAAAGGGCTCATGTCAGCTCAAGACTTGAAAAACTTGTACATGCCTTTACTACTAGTAGGCTGTACTATTGTAATGGTCTCCTTGCAGGTCTTCCGAAAAAAAAAACGGTCAGGCAGCTACAGCTTGTTCAGAACGCTGCTGCTAGAGTTCTTACAAAGACCAAAAAATGTGAGCACATTACACCAATTCTTAAATCCTTACATTGGCTCCCTGTATGTCAGAGGATTGATTTAAAAATCCTCCTGCACACATATAAATCACTGATCACTGATATGCTCCCACTACATAAGCCTTCTAGACAAGGACGTAGGTTTGGTCTCAGCTTTGGGGGGGACACAGAGAAGTGAACTTTTACTGAGAAGACTGTAATTCGTTTTAGTTTTTGTTTAGTTTAAGCAATAGCCTCTTGCATTTATAGTAGCCTACTCTACCTGCGTGGAGAGAAATGTGTGCAGATGACAATAATTATGTAGTACCCACTGTTTGAATACTAGATGGCAATGTTGTTTCTCAGATAATAGAAGCTAAGCATATCTTAAATTTGCCCAGATTATATAGCCTGTTATTTATGTTACTGAGTATGGAAATGCACCATAGTTTAGGAATTAATATGTCTATGAATTTATGAGACACTAAATTATATTTGTATTTCTTTATTAATGCTTAGCTGTAATTGGAATTATTTTGTTGTTGATACCAGTGCCTTCATGGGTAAGGCTTTTTCAGACTGTTGGCAATACAGAATATCACAATACAGAAGTGAATCTACTTCATCTCGTTATATTGTATCCTGACTGATACACCGTTCTGTATACTGTCCCTAAAGAGCTAGTACAACTGTATAATTTCAAAAATGCACTCTCAAATAAATAACCTGTGACTGTGTAATGCTGAACAAACAACATTTTATTAAGATTATTATTATTATTATTATTATGGATTGGAAATTACACTAACAAAAAGTAATGTCACAGGGAAGTACTTTCAGAACTTGTGGAGCAAAATAATAAAAAAATATATATGAATAAAATAATAATTATTGTGACTGTAAGATTCTAACTTAAGGTAGGCCAATTAACATTCAGTGACTTGGTAAGGTAACGTTAGCATTCTATCATGATAGAGCAACTTCTATGCCACTATCCGTGCTGCACACCCCTAATCAATGCTCCTAACCTTGGTTGAAAGATTACAGAAGCTAGGTTTAGCTGTAACAATATCCTGGGTAACATATACTATCACCAGTTAATACTATTTTCCACGGTAAAAATTTGAAAGCACACATAGTGCTGTGCTGTCTTTCTGACGGAGAATCAATGAATGCAGCTTTCATGTGACACGTCACTAACTAGCATTATTTCAATATGTCAACATTCTGACTCCACCCATATATATTATCAGTATATTCAATATGTGGCTAAAGAGTTTGACTTGTGCTGTAGATTAAAAATCAATTCATTTTTGTGATCTGAAATTAAACATGATTGAAAAACATGAGACTGTTTATTCTTCAGTTACTGAACATAGATGAACACGTCATTATTATAAATGAAACCAATCATAACATAAATAATAAAATTCATAATATGAATAATTACTAATATATTAGCTGTTTATATTAACATATAATTTACATCTCATCTTATCTCATCGTCTACAACTTATCCGATGTCCTGTCATGGGGGAAGCAACTTTAACAGGGAACCCCAAACTTCCCTTTCCCGGGCCACATCAGCCAACTCTGACTGGAGGATCCCGAGGCGTTCCCAGGCCATTGTGGAGATATAATCTCTCCACCTAGTCCTAGGTCTTCCCCGTGGCCTCCTCCCAGCTGGTGGTGCATGAAACACCTCCCTAGGGAGGCGCCCAGGGGGCATTCTTACCAGCTACCCGAACCACCTCAACAGGGGCTTTTCTCTGAGTCTCTCACAAATGACTGAGCTTCTCACCCTATCTCTAAGGGAGACACCAGCCACCCTCCTGAGGAAACTCATTTTGGCCGCTTGTACCCGTGATCTAGTTCTTTCGTCATGACCCATCCCTCATGACCATAGGTGAGGGATGGAACAAAGATTGACCGGTAGAACGAGAGCTTTGCCTTCCAGCTCAGCTCTCTTTCGTCACAACGGAGCGGTACTCTGATTCTTCGGCCAATCTCACGATCCATTGTCTCCTCACTCGCGATCAAGACCCCAAGGTACTTGAACTCCTTCACTTGGGGTAAGGATTCCCTACCTGGAGCAGGCAATCCACTGACTGGGTAACGGCTGCGGCCGGCCACAATGCCAACGTCTGCGGCGGGAGGCGGGGCTAGACCGGCTGGATGGTCAAGCCCCGCCCGGCTGGTCGGTCAATGGGGGCAGGACTAGATAAGCCTCAGCTTCTCCCGCTTTCCCTTTCAGCCATGTGTATTTTTACTGTGTGAGCAAAATGTGTGATGATGATGTAACGGACATGCCCGAAATAAACAAATAAACAAGCCACGACCTCACGGAACCACCCCCCCAAGTAGTCCACCCCTTCCTGCTCCTTCCCTTTCGGCGAAACTGGAGAAAGGAGAAATCCTGTTGGAAAGTGATGTCGGTGAGTGAAATTACGTTGCTACAATAAATGCAATAAATGAAAAACTTTATTCACATCTCACGGCGCTTTTGTTGGTGTATATTGTTGTTTAACGTTTGGGTATTTTCGTTCGAGCGTTCGGAAAAAGTCTCCATGTAAGTGAACGGGAGTCAAAGTTTTATTTCGTGATCCGATTGAATTGTGGCATGAGAAAAAAATAAATAAATATGACCTCTAGCTGTTTAAAACATCATGTTTCACGCCGAGTTGAGGTGTGTGTGTGTGTGTGTGTGTGCGCTGTATAACGTTATATCGAACATCACAAAGTCTTATGAGGTAGCAAAAATAATAGGAAAAGTTATATTGTTGTAACGTTTGGGTATTTTGGCAGTTTAGTGGTCAGCATTCAGCATGTGTGATAATTTAGCTGTTTGTGTGTTGAATGAATTAACATGAATGTAAAATAATATTAATGCTAATAGGCCTTGTGTATCTTGAATCTAATGGTCAATTGTTCTTCTGTTTTTGTTCAGCATCCCACCTATTTCCCGGCCATCGAGGAGCCAGTTTTTCCCTCAGCAGAGGCATATAACTGTCCTTGTTGTCCCTTTCGGATAAGACAACGTCACACTATTGTATGCCATCTGAGAAACCATTTAGATGCGGCAGTCCGCCATGGAGGTATGGTCACTCTTTATGTGGTCTACAGAAGCACATACTGTACTTGTGTGAGGCTGTCAATAACTGTAATGTAATAAATATTTTGTCTTGCAGAATACCGTATCTGCAAATGCAGCTTCAAGTGCAGAGATGCTCACCATTTCCACTGCCTCACCTGTGACAGTACCATCATAAATCATTTAATTTCTCACTTAAAAGTCTGTACTATAAGATCTGTCACCCAGAGCCCTGTAGCAGCCACTGTCACTCAGAGCTCAGCCAGTGTTACTCAGAGCTCAGCCACTGTTACTCAGAGCTCAGCCACTGTTACTCAGATCCCCGTAGCAACCCCAGCCCCCGCTGCTCAGCCACAAATGCATGTGCATAGACAACAGCAGGTTAAGATTAAGGGCCCTAGTTTCGTAGACCAGCGCAGGGCGGCGCAGCCGGCGCAGTGCAAGTTTCGAACCGCGCAGCCTTGCGCACCGTCAGTTTGGTGGATCGCCTGCGCCAAGATGGGTGTGGCGGCGCAGCAGGGGGAGGTGTCACAGATTCAGCTTGGCGTAGCGGAAGTTTCGTGGCAAAAAGCCTCGCCGAGACCTGGTCTACTTTCGGTGCAAGGCGCAAGGCGTAAATAAAGTCCATTGATTCAATGCGAATCACAGCTGGCGGATCGGAAGTTTGGCTGACGGCGCGCAGTGCGCACACGTCACCGAGACCTCACAGGCAGGTTTCTACAGTTCCAGGCACATTTAAATGCAATAAATAATCACAACAAACACTATTTAATGCAACTAATTGAATCAACACGTGAATTTATATCTATATAGATTGTCCCGTCACATCTGACGTCAGATCAAAGGCAGATGGCACGCGTAACGGAAACTCAGCCTCTCGGACCAAAACATCTCCCTCTCTCTCTCCTGTTTTTTATAATATCGGCATTGTTATTATTATGATACGCACGCACAGCGCGTGATGCGCGTGGTGAGAGCGGCGGCGCTGCTTCTGTCATCGGGTTGTCAAGTGACGGATCTTCCACTGAACCTCCCCTAACGCATTAAAGGAGAGGAGAGGAGCTCTTTTTTTTTTCTTTTTCTTTTTTTTTTAACATTCTGTTTATTGAATTTTTCCATATTCAAGACAAGTGTTTCAGTGACTTATTGTGAACATATTTTTTCCAACCCGAACCCCCCTCCCGTTCCCTCCCCCCGTTTCCCATTACTGGTATACTGTATATCAAAAATGTACTTACAGTTAATACAAATTATAATACAGTAGGATCAAGACATAGAATAGGTACAAAAAAAATATATAGAATAAATAAAAATAAATAAATAAAAATAGTGATAATGACAACAAGTAGTCATAAATAGATTAATAATGAGATAGAACAAATGGAGAAAAGTACATAGTTTAAATACATTGATTTGTAAAAGGAGAAGTTAAACAAAATATAGATAGTTAGATTTCTCTAGTCGGCAACTACGTCTATCTTTGGTGTGACTCTTCAATCAGCTATGTCTGCTGTGTTCAGATGCTCCATTAGACCACCCCATACTCCTTCAAATTTATCTGGCCTTTGTTTTAGATTATACATTATTTTTTTGTTGGGGATACAAGAGGTCAGTTCACTAAGCCAGAGTGAGGGTGGGGGCGGGTGCTCATCCTTCCATTTAAGAGCTATGCATTTATTAGCTGTTGTCAAAGCTATTCTTATGAATCTGATTTTGTTGCCCCTTACAGGCAGCATCGACGTGTCCCCTAATAAAATGAACCTTGGTTCAGATGGAATATTTATTTTAGTTGTCTTGGATATGGTTCTAAGTATTGTTTCCCAGTAGTTGAATAATTGTGAACAAGACCAGAACATATGAAGAAGAGAGCCAACTTCGGATTTACATCTTGGACAGTATAGAGAGATTGTCTGATTTATCTTGTGTAGTCTTTCGGGGTGAAATAGACTCTATGTATTAGATTATATTGGGTTAATATATGTTTACTATTATGGGAAAAGCGCTGGGCCTTTTCACATAACTCAGTCCAATCAGCATCTTCAAAATTATGAGACAGGTCAGCCTCCCATTTTCCCCTAACCTTAAGTCCCTCTTTTTCGAACAGACTGTTAATACCAGCATACATGTGAGATATAAACCCCTTTAGCTCCTTTTTGCTACTCAATATATTATCTAAGCGTTGTTTTTTAACTGGTAGAAGTCTGCCCCCTTGTTCTGTTCGAATGTAATGCTTGAGTTGCAAAAATTTAAAGAAGTGCTTTTTATCAAGGCTGTACCTGGCTGTAAGATTTTCAAATGACTCTAGGACCCCATTTTTGTACAAGTCCCCAAATGTCCTAATTCCCTTTGTGAACCACGCCTGGGTGATGCCATCTCTTAGGACCTTTGGTAGAAACGGATTCGCATGGAAGGGAGTAAGGTCATATAAGGGTTGGCTACTTTGGGTCTTTTTACGTAAATCAGACCACATTTTGTAGGTGTGTTTTATGAATGGGTTTGTTGTCAGCGTACAAAGTTGTTTGAGTGAAGGAACATATGGGATCGATGCTAGACAAAAATAATTAATATCATGCTGTTCCATCTGTACCCAAGAGGGGGGTTGTTGTAAATTTGCTTTCCATACCCAGACCGCCTGGCATTGTGCTGCCCAGTAATACGTTTCAAAGTTAGGGAGTTTCATTCCACCTTCCTGAGGTGTTCCCTGAAGGATTTTTTACTTTATTCTGGGAATTTTGCCCTTCCATATAAATCTAGATATAGCTGAGTGTAGCTGTTTAAAGAAGTATTTAGGTATCGCAGTGGCTAGCATCTGAAACAGAAAGAGAAATTTCGGTAGGATAGTCATAGTCATTTTGATACAGCTGATTCGACCCATCAAAGACAGAGGAAGGTTCATCCACCTGTTAAGCTCCGCTTCAGTTTTTTTTAATAAAGGTAAATAGTTTAGAGAGAAAGCCTTTGAGCATACATTGGGGATCTGAAGGCCCAGATATGTTAATTTCTCAGAGCACCGTTGAAAGGGTATGTTATGTCTCGATATTTGAGACCCCGCTGTGTTAAGTGGCATAACAACGCTCTTACTGAGATTTATCTTATATCCAGAGATAACACCGAATCCGGTTAATGTTTCTAATAATGTGGGTATTGACGATTCCGGTTCTGTTAAATAAATTAGGATATCGTCCGCATATAACGAAATTTTGTGGGTGGTGCCCACTAATCTGTTTACCTTTAATCTGTTTACCTTTAATTAATGGATGGGATCTTATTGCTGTCGCTAATGGTTCTATTGCCAGCGCGAATAGCAAAGGCGAGAGACCGCAGCCTTGTCTTGTGGAGCGTGAGAGGGTAATTTTAGAAGAAATGTCATTATTTGTTTGAATTTGAGCCATTGGGCATCTGTATAACATCTTAACCAATTTAATAAAAGTAGGGCCAAAATTCATTCTATTCATTACGTCAAAAAGATAGGGCCATTCTACACGGTCGAAAGCGTTCTCCGCATCTAACGACACAGCAATTGTAGGAGAGTTATCTGTCTCAGAGGCGTGGATGATGTTGAAAAGCCTTCTGACATTATCAAATGGGGAGCGATTCTGGATAAATCCAGTTTGGTCCAAGTGTATTAAATCTGGGATATGTTTTTCTAATCGCAGTGATAGTATTTTAGAAAATATCTTATAATCTGTGGATAGAAGTGAAATCGGTCGGTATGAGCTGCATAGTTTCGGGTCCTTCCCAGGTTTAGGTAGAACCGTAACTAGCGCCAATTCTAAAGATTCTGGCAGTCTTCCATTTTCAATAGCATGATTATACATCAATAGCAAAGGTTTAAGTAGTTTAGGGAGAAAAGTCTTGAAGAATTCAATGGGAAAGCCGTCCAAACCAGGGGATTTCCCTGACTTAATTTTGGAGATGGCTTCTGATATTTCTTTTTCTGTGATAACTCCTTCCATGCTCTCCTTAGCTCCCTCATTAAGCTTTTTGAAGTCATATTTATCTTGAAAGTTTTTTGTTTTTTCAGGAAAATTACCTTGAGTAGAGTAGAGAGCTTCATAAAATTTTTTAAACATATTGTTTATCTCTTTGGGGTTGGTAATTGTATTAGAACCTGATTTCAAAATATGTATTTCTTTTTGGGCTTCCTCC
Source organism: Chelidonichthys spinosus (assembly GCA_029853015.1). Lineage (NCBI taxonomy): Eukaryota > Metazoa > Chordata > Actinopteri > Perciformes > Triglidae > Chelidonichthys > Chelidonichthys spinosus. Next base: position 1,180,133 of record CM056827.1, on the reverse strand, counting down.
CGACGAATCTGCCAGGCAAGGAGTTTGCCGGCTTTATCCCCTTGCTCATAGAATCTTTGCTTTGTCCTTCTCATTGCATTCTCTATTTTCCGAGTAGTTATAGTGTTGTATTCTAATTGTTTTGACCTGAGTTTTTGTTTGGTTTCTGTGTTACGTAATGTTAGATGTTGCTCTTCGAGTTCTTTTATTTCTTTTTCCAGAGAGTCCACCTTTGAACTATATATTTTACGTTTGCCAGAGGTGTATGATATGATTTGACCTCTTATGTAGGCTTTCATTGATTCCCAAACAAAATTAGATGAGGCAGAATTCTGATTTATTTAGAAAAAAAGGTCTAGGTGTTTATTAACAAATTCTATAAATTCAGAATCGTTGAGTAAATAAGAGTTGAAACGCCATCTTTTAAGAGAACCAGATGCCTCGGTAGAAGGGATCGTAACCAGAAGCCCAGAGTGGTCGGAGATAGTTCTTGCTAAATATTCACAAGGGGGGATTGTATGAGCTTTAGCTAATGTCACGCCCCGTCGTGGTGTATAGTGGTTTGTCTGTCCTCCCAGTGTTTCTAGTCTCGTACTTCCTGTTTTATTTTGGTTACTCATTTGTTGTCTCGTTTCAGGTCCCTTAACTTCCTACCCTCCTGTGTGAGTGCCTACCCTGCCCTAATGTGCTGCACCTGGGTCTCGTTATCTCCCTTCCCCCAGAGTATTTAGTCTGTGTGTGCTTTAACTCTTGTTGCCAGTTCGTCTTGTCCCTTGTGTCAGCGTTCCAGCGATTTCGATAGAGTTTTTCTTGTGAGCCTTCCCAGTGTGACCAGTTTTTTGCCTTTTTGACTTTGCCTTAGCCTGTTGGATTTTGTACCTTTGCCTTTGTGGACTGAACACCCGTGTACCGACCTCTGCTGAATTAAACCGTTTCTCCAATTCCTCTCGTGTCGAGCCTGCATTCTTGGGTCCCACCTGTGTTCGTTACAGCTAAAGGGACCAGGAAGAGATCAATTCTTGAGTAGCTGTTATGGACTGGAGAATAAAAGGAGTATTCCTTTGTCCGTTGATTCTGCATACGCCATATATCACAGAGGCCGGAGCTTCGGAGCTCTATTTTTAATGTTTTTGCTGCTTGTGTTACGGTAGTTTGCTTTGCTGAAGACCTGTCTAGGATAGGATCAAGCACTAGATTGAAATCCCAACCAATGAAAGTTTCGTCAGGAGGATTTGGTAGATTAAAAAAAATATCATGGAAAAACTGAGGATCATCATAATTGGGCGCATATATGTTGACTAAGGTGATAGATTGAGAGAGAATGGAGCCTTGAATAATCACCCATCGCCCTCCTCTGTCTTTGCAGGTGGACTCCAGTCTGAACGGAATTTTTTTGCTAATTAATATAGCCACTCCTCTAGCTCGTGAGGTAAAGGAAGAGAAGAACACCTGGTTGAAGCCACCTTGTTTTAACTTTGAGTGCTCGGTATCATTCAAATGAGTTTCTTGCAGTAAGGCTATGTCTATCTGATTTTGCTTTAAGTAATTAATGATACGTTTTCTTTTTATGCAATGATTGATACCTTTAACATTGAGGGTTAAGCATCTGTATTGCATGGGTGTACTTGTCATTATTTAAGTAATATTAATATGGGAACTAAGTTGACTGGCAATATATAGCAGAGTCCACATACCCAACTGTTGCAAATAAAATGTGGAAGGAAGGGGCAAAAAGGGGGGGGGGGGGGAAAGAAAAGAGAGAGGAGGAAAAAAAAAAAAAAGAGAAAAAAAAAACCAGTAATAACAAATCCCTATTATAATGACCTCATTTCCTATCGAGGTCTTCTTACCTACACTGAACTTATGCGGTGATGAAAGCATTGTGAACATAGTTAGGTTGTCATCAGCCCTCCAGCATTGATACATATAAGTCTCTGAGTAGACCCTATATTAGAGGCAGTGGCTGGATTGCATAAAACTTATGCTTTTTGATTGTTTACATTCAATCTGAACCGTAACAAACTATTCTGCCCAATATACTCAGAATAATGTATGTTTATGATTGAGTCCAAAATTAGCACAATATAGAGAATATGACAAAGAGGGTAACAAAATATCTCAGCTGCTTACAGACTGTAAATGATGTTTTTTTTTTTTTAAAGAAAAAAAAAAAGAGAGGGATCTGTCTATTGTCAGATAGCTTATACACAGTTTGGAAATCAATTAACTCTGAAACCAGTGCTCAGACCAACAACGCGGTTTTTCAAATATGTTACTTTAACTTAACTTGACAGATAGTCCCTTTTAAAATTCAATAGCAGTCTTGAGTATTATTGGGCTCTGTGCGTCTTCTCCATAAATACCGTTTATGTCCCGTTTAACGTGATGAGATTACCTCTGGGTATTCTCTCTGCAGGAACGAAGAGGCTGCCTCCGCTGAGTCAAACGACTTGGTCCCACCTGATCGCGTGTCCACTCTGAGTATGGCCGGGTACAGCATCCCGGACTTCACTCCTGCTTGTCGGAGCTGTTTTTTCAGGGGGGTGAAAGCCATTCTCTTTTGATGTAGCCCGGGCGAGAGGTCAGGAAATATCATGATCTTGGAGTTATAGCTCTCCTTTTTTGCGGGAGGCGTCTAGTATCTGGGTCACATCCCTGTACCGGAGGAGTTTGAGAACGAAGGCTCTGGGCGCTCCTTGCTCGTTCGGACGTCTCAGCTGCGAGCGGTGGGCTCTCTCTATCTCTATCGGGCCAGAGAGTCCCAGGATCTCCGGTAGCCATTTTTCCAAAAAGTCCACAGCGTTAGTCCCTTCCACTCCCAGTGGGAACCCCACAACTCTCAGATTTTTGCGGCGTTGCCTGTTTTCATAGTCGTCGAGTTTGTCTTTGAGCTCCATCACTTCTTTTTGCTGCTGCCGCTCCAGCTCCGTCAGTCCCTGGCGCAGGTCCACAACGGCGGCCTCGTATTCGGAGCTCTTGGCTTCCAGTGCGGTGACTCTCGTGTTTGTTGTGTGAATGGCTTCACTCATCTTTTCCAGTGCGGCGTCCACCTGGTGTAGTCAGGTCGTGACGGAGGTTTGAATTGTTTCCGCGAACTTATGCATTTCGGCGGAGAACCACGCAGGCGGAACCGAAGTGTGTAATGTGTTGCTGGCAGCCATTGCTGGCGTTCGCTTGCTGCTATCTGGGGCCGACGCTTTAGAGTCTCTTAGGTTGTAGGTCGGTTTCTTTTCTTGGTATCCTGGTCCAAAGGCTTTCGGTGTCGACATTGTGCTTCCCTAGTGAATGTTTCCCAAAAGCTATGAAAAGGGCCTTACTCGTAGTTAAATCTCAGAATAAACCGGAGGGCTGAATTGAACCGACCGTTCGCTAAGCCGCCATAACCGAAAGTCGAGAGGAGCTCTTTTGATTGGTGAAGATCTGAATCGGCTGTATTAATCCCAGTCCACGCCTCGTCTCCTCCTCGTCTCCCACTCACGCCTTCTTCTCCTCCCTCTTTCCCACTTGCGCCGGTGGGCGAGACGGGAGGTGTGCCTGCGCGAGCCTGCGCGGTGCACGAAACTTGCAAAGTCCAGGCGGACACACCCCGTCGGCGCGGCGCAGGTGCGCTGAAAGCTGACTGCGCCTGGTCTACGAAACTAGGGCCCTAAGTGTGTACACTGTGGCCTTACACTCAACAGATGCAATTTGAGGGTGCATATTAAGCGGAAACACTCTGGGAAAAAATACATCACCAATTAAGCAGCCACTGTTACTGAGAGCCCCGTAGCAGCCACTGTTACTGAGAGCCCCGTAGCAGCCACTGTTACTGAGAGCCCCTTAGCAGCCACTGTTACTGAGAACCCCTTAGCAGCCACTGTTACTGAGAACCCCTTAGCAGCCACTGTTACTCAGAGCCCCGTAGCAGCCCCAGCCCCCGTTGCTCAGCCACAAATGCATGTGCGTAGATGCCAGCAGGTTAAGATCAAGTGTGTACACTGTGGCCTTAAACTCAACAGACGCAATTTGAGGGTGCATATTAAGCGGAAACACTCTGGGGAAAAAAGACATCACCGCTGAACGCCATTTAAGCTGTCAGTGTATTGACCCCGAAAATGGTATTTTTGCTGTTAAAAAAACTTTCACTGGTCCAAGCAATCCAATTCATGTCATCAAAAAAACATCTGGCACAAACCTACAAGTTAGGTGTGAAATGGACTTGTGCAAGGCCAATGCTGAGTTTGCTGAAAGAAGCAATTGTTTGGCATTTGAATGTGATCACCTGCGGTCACTCACATATTGCCCACCTGGTAGTGACACCATTGCACTTGAGGAAAACATTTTAAACCAAATAGTGCAGGAAAAGTGGTTTGGTGAGGCCAAAATACAAACATGCCAGCAACTACAAATGGAAGCAAACAATAAGGGGGTGCCTCTGTCTTGTCTGGTTGATATTGGAGGACCACGCAGCAAAATTTTCATTTCTGTATATGAGCCGCGCATTTCTTACTATAGTAGATTAGGACATGTGATGGTGTCATATGACAGCAACAAAGTTGAATGGTGCTGCCCATGTGCAAAGTCAAGGCAGACATGCACCCATAAATGCATTGCCAAGTGGCATTTGTTTCAAATAACCCCAGACCTTTTTAAAAATCCATCCATCCATCCATTTTCTTCCGCTTATCCGGGACCGGGTCACGGGGGCAGCTGCCTGAGCAGGGACGCCCAGACTTCCCTCTCCCCAGACACTTCCCCTAGCTCCTCCAGGAGGACCCCAAGGCGTTCCCAGGCCAGCCGGGTGACATAGTCACTCCAGCATGTCCTGGGTCTTCCTCGGGGGCTCCTCCCGGTGGGGCATGCCTGGAACACCTCCCGAGGGAGGCGTCCAGGGGGCATCCGATACAGATGCCCGAGCCACCTCAACTGGCTCCTCTCGATGTGGAGGAGCAGCGGCTCTACTCCGAGCTCCCCCCGTGTGACGGAGCTTCTTACCCTATCTCTAAGGGAGCGCCACGCCACCCTGCGGAGGAAGCTCATTTCGGCCGCTTGTATCCGGGATCTTATTCTTTCGGTCATGACCCAAAGTCCATGACCATAGGTGAGGGTAGGAACGTAGATTGACCGGTAAACCGAGAGCTTCGCCTTTCGGCTTAGCTCTCTCTTTACCACGACGGACCGATACAGCGACCGCATTACTGCAGATATTTTTAAAAATATCCCTGATATTGATGTTGAAGCCAATGAATCAAGAGAAAATTCTACCGAGGATGTGGAACAAGCGCAGTATCCACCTGAGGATCCAGTGTTGACCAAAATGGTCAGGTACATCTTCCGGAAGAAGATCCCTGCTGATCTGCCTCCCGATCTTCTAAAGTCAAAAAGTGACTTTCCAAAACACTTGATCCCAAATGACAACTGCACAGAATGCACAGGCCTGCCACAACTTGGAAAACCGCAACTTATCACCTCCAAAGCCAGAATTGTGACTGTGACTGAAATAATAGAAGGTTTTATTCTCCTCTTCCTTGTTTTTCATTAACCATTGCATATTTGACAGTTGTGGCTTACATAACCCTGTGTGATGTTAAAAGCAGCACAAATAGGTGTATATTACAGTTTGGGAAAAATGTTTTACAAATTTGCTGAAACAGCCTGAAACATTTATAGTAATGAATTTTAATATTAAATGTTGTCCACGGCATGCAGCAAACATGTATCATTCAAACTGATTGAAACTATGCTGACAGATCAACAATTTTTATGCTTGTTGTTTGTTTTGTTTACACTTTACATCTTCATCTTTATTTTCATTTCATACATTTTAATGAAGTTTGTCTGTTGTCTGAGGCTTGTTGTCATGCCATGGTTGTTGTTGTTGTTGTTGGTGTTTCTTTTTTGTTTTTTTTTACATCAGAACTGCTTGAAACAGATTGCCCCCTGGGGACAAATAAAGTTGTTTAAACTTGAACTTCATTGACACTGTTTGCCTATAACTATTCATTACACTTGGAATTTGTTGTTCTGGTTTTTATTTCTAGTAAGCAGCATTGAGCAACCACCCCCTGATTATGATGGAAAAGTAAATGTGGAGGAGTTCTGGGAGTACGTGTCACTGGAAATGGTCAGTCGTGGACTGGTGACAAGTAAGTATAGATGCTGTGAAGATTTTTCTGCTTATCCACTTCCTTTTTCCCCACATCACTTCCTGTTTTCTTTCTTTCTCACTGGTTGGTTGGATCTATTTCGACCTCACTCAGACCGTCACCACGGTCATTACCTTGAACGATGCCCTCATCTCCCTATCCTCGAGACCTATATATCAACAATGTCATGTGACTGACCTTATGAGGCGTAGCTCCCCGCCCATATAAGCCCCAGGTGAGCGCGCCGCTTCCTCTTTGCTTCACTCGCCTCATCCGAGACTCGCAGGTAAGTGGTATGTGGTCGGACTCCACTTCTTACAATCCGTCACATGTGTGCAGGTGCCTTGTGTCCCTGAGGATTGAATGTGGATTATCCGCGTTTCTGTCGTTTGTGATCACATGTAGTAGAGCGAGTTGTATGCGTTACTCTCTCTCCTCTTTGTTTCAGGAAGACGATTGATTGCAAAGAGCCTGACGGCTCGTTGGGATCGATTAGAAAAAAGAAACATTTCCGAAAAAAAAAGAAACATCTGTCTTTGTTTGTTTGTTTGGTTGCTTCCCCATTGACTTGCTGTTCGCAGTGAGGGTTTTTTTTTTTAGGTCCCCCTCCCGTGCGTTCGCGCACACTGAGGAGTGGAGGTGCCCAGTTTTGTTTGAAAATTGTTTGATGACTGTTAGTGTTGATTTACCTAACTAAGATATAAAAATAAATAATAAGGAATAAAAAAAAAATAGGAGAGGGAAAAAGCAGCAGGTAGATTAAGGTAATTCCCTGCATTTTGGTTTTCCCTGTATATATTACAGTCGCTTTGAGTTATTCGTACAAGTTACACTGTAAAAGATCAACTTTATTTATTTTGCTGTTTGGCGAAAGGGGGGCTGCTGTGATCAGCCTTATTATTATTTTCTCCTTTCCCTTTATCGGCTATACGTAGCTGTTGGGTTTTGCCATAATGGCGCCACATTTGTGCCGGCTCTGTCAGGTGGTTATGGACCCCTGTGATGGTCATCGTGAATGCCCGAGCTGCCTAGGCATGTCACATCTGCTGCAAGATATTGAGGATCCCTGTGCGGCAGCCATTGATCTACCAATGGCAGTGCGCATTCGGAGGGCCACAGGGCTGGAGCAGTCCAGTCGTGTGTCAGTGGTGCAACCTCCGGCAGAGGAGCCTGGAGAGGAAAGACATGCTTCAAAGAGCAGTTTGCGGAAGCGGAAACGGGGCCGCTCCCCTGGCCACAAGCGGGGCTCAGGCAAGAAACACACTGTGCAGTCGGGGCCTAGCTCGGCTAGTAGCTTGACTGATCCACCAGTGGATACGTGGTTTGTCAGACAGGCTGGGTAGAGTGGAGGCCCAATGTCCTGCTACAGCACCCGCATCAGCGCATGAGTGCTCAGAGGATCCCTCCCCTGATGTTCTCTCTTTTTATGCAGACAGGGATTCAACCCTGGGGGGTGATGATCTGTCTGAGGGTGCTGTTGCATCGGACCGGCCTAGGTCCACTCACCCTGAGGTGGTGTCCAGCCGCAGCACCGCAGAGGAGGAGGGGGACCTCTCGCCCACAGACCTAATTTCCAGAGTACTGAGTGCAGCAAAAATTGTGGGGCTTGATGTTCCGGAGGAGGCTCCTGCCCCGGTGGAGGGGGTTTGGGCAGGTATTTCACAGTCCCAGCCTTCTCAACGACCTGTCTCTATCCCTGTGGCAGGGGACTATTTACAGATGCTCAAGAAGACATGGAATGCCCCCAGTGGCGCTCCACAGTTTAATGCTGGTTGTCGGAGGTTGGCTAAGACTCAGTATGATCCAGAGACTGGGTTAGGGCATATGCCTCCAGTAGAGCGGGAAATGGCGGCCCTGACATCCCTAGGGCCGGAGCGTGTGACTACAAACCCGCACTGTCCAGTGAAGGAGTGTGAGAAGACCTACTGACTGGTGTGTCGGGTGTATAATGCGGCCACACGAGCAGCTCGTTCTGGGAATGCTCTGGCTATTCTGTTGGCAGCCCTTCGGAGAACGGTCAATCCAGACGACAGAGACACCATGGGCCTGATTGACTCTGCTCTTGTCACCCACTCTCAACTGACAAGGGATGTTGGCGCTTCCATGTCGGCGGCGATGATGGCACGACGACAGGTTTGGCTGGCACAGACTTCTCTTCCAGAAAACATCAGAAAGGAGTTGACCCATATGCCAGTAGTGCCGGCATGTGTGCTCCACTCGGGCTCCCAGGGTGTGCTGGATAAGGCTGAACAGTCCCGTCGGACACGGGAGTCCGTTCAGCGCACGGCCAGCAGAGCGGCTGCTGCCAGGTGGAAACCTAGGGGTTCCCAGCCTGCCCCTCAGTCATCCTGGACTCGCCAGGAGCCATGGGTGCATGGCAGGCGACAGGGGTCAGCGTTCCCAGCTTCGGGTACATCTCGGCAACCGCAGCAGCGACGCCAGGGGTCCCAGTCGCAGTCCTCGCCTAGAGCTCCACCACAGAGGAAGCGCCCCCCCAGAGGTCCAGGACCTCAGGGCGGCGTCGCCTAGGGGGACGGGGGGGCTAGCCGCCGAAGCTTGTGTCCGACACAGTGCGTTCCCAGCTTTCCAGGCAAAGCCGGGAACGCACTGTGTCGGACCCTTGGGTACTGGCTACAGTGTCAGAAGGGTACAAGATACGGTTTCGGCGGCGCCCCCCTCCTTTCTCCAGGGTTCACATGACTTTTGTCAGGGACCCAACCCAGGCGCAGGTATTGTCAGAGGAAATTTTGGCACTTCTCCGGAAGGATGCCATAGTGAAGGTCGCTCCAGGCGAACAGCTCGCTGGGTTTTATTCCACGTATTTCCTGGTGCCGAAGAGAGATGGTGGGATTCGTCCCATCTTAGATCTCAGGCGACTGAACGCGTACATAAACGTTCTTCCATTCAAGATGCTAAGCACGTCTCAGATCCTGGAAGGCGTTAGGGGGGCGAATGGTTCACATCAGTGGACCTGAAAGATGCATATTTTCACGTGCCAATCCATCCACTGCACAGACCCTTCCTTCGTTTTGCCTTTCGAGGGCAGGCGTATCAGTTCAAGGTCCTGCCATTTGGCCTCTCCCTCTCACCATGGGTGTTTACCAGGGCGGTAGGGGCGGCCTTGTCTCCTCTCCAGTTGGCAGGAATAAAGATCCTCCGCTACTTGGACGACTGGCTAATCTGCGCTCCGTCCCGCAGCCAGATTCTGGAAGACACAGAGAGAGTGGTCTCACATGTGCAGTCCTTGGGTTTCAAAATAAATGTCACCAAGAGCAACCTCGAACCGAGGCAGGAGGCGGTTTTTCTGGGTCTCCGTTTGAACTCCCTCACGATGTTGGCGTCCCTCACCCCTCAGAGGGTGATGAAAATTCTGGCCCTCCTGGACCAGTTTCGTCTTGGCAGGAGGCTGGAGCTAGTCCACTTTCAGAGGCTCCTGGGGATGATTTCGGCTGCAGTAGCTGTTGTCCCTTTGGGTCTCCTCAGGGCTCGGCCACTGCAGAGGTGGTTGAACGCTTTCCAACTCGACCCCAAGTTGCACAGACGTGTGAAACTTCGGGTTACACGCACATGTCTCAGTGCACTACGCTACAGGGTGCTGTTGGTAGCCCCCAGGTGGCCCAGGAGACATTGGTTCCCCAGACTTCTCCGTCTGGTTCACGGCCAGCCGTGGGCCCTGACAATCAGGGCAGACCTTCTCTCCCAGGTAGGGGGTCAAATTTGGCACCCCAAGCCGGCGGTTTTGCAGCTTTGGGCCTGGCCCCTTCTCAGTCCCTCCCTCGTGACTTAGGGGAGGCCGTCCTGAGGACCCTGGGTAATGCTCGGGCTCCCTCCACTCGGTCTAATTATGACCAGAAGTGGAAGGTATTCTCGGCATGGTGTGGGAACAAACAGGTAGATCCGTTCGTTTGTCCGATTCATCTGGTTCTTGCCTTTCTGCAGTCACTTTTTGACTCGGGCAGGACTCCTAGCACGATCAAGGTTTATTCTGCTGCTATTTCTTGTTTTCATCAAGGGGTTGATGGTGCAACAGTGGGGAGAGACCCACTGGTCTCTCAGTTCATTAGGGGGGCGTGTCGGCTGCACCCACACAGGATACCCAGGGCTCCATCATGGGACCTCCCTGTGGTGCTGAGATCCCTGATGCAGGCTCCGTATGAACCGTTGGATCAGTGCTGCCTTAAGTTTTTGACCTACAAAACGGCTTTTCTCCTGGCTGTGTACTCGGCCAAGAGGGTCAGTGAACTGCATGCTTTGTCTGTTAGTGACACTTGTTTGCGGTGGAAGGCTGATGACTCTGGGGTGTCTCTATGGCCGAACCCTTCGTTTCTGCCAAAGGTGGTGACCCCTCAAACCCTTTCGGTCAGACAGACGCTGGGTTGTCTGCGTTGTGCCCGGTCAGAGCGTTGAGGGCTTATGTTGCACGCACTCAGGTTTTGAGGCGCTCGCACTCTCAGTTATTTGTATGTTTTGGGGGACAGACGGTTGGTCATCCTGTGTCTAAACAGAGATTGTCCCATTGGATTGTCGGTACCATCGTTGAGGCCTACTCGGGTCAGGGTATCCCACTCCCGGGGCATGTGGTAGCTCATTCCACCAGGGGTGTTGCCACTTTCTGGGCTGCCTTAAAGGGCGTTCCGCTGTCTGAGATTTGTGCGGCGGCGACCTGGAGCACCCCCTGTACGTTCTCCAGGTTCTATCACCTTTGGGTTCTGCTGTGCTGCTTTCGCTTGCTGGGCAAGGTTCTGAGGAAGGGGAGTCCTCTGCTCTTCGCGACACTGCTGGCACTAGTCATCCAAGGTAATGACCGTGGTGACGGTCTGAGTGAGGTCGAAATAGATTGTAAGTTATGCCTATAACTATGGATCTATGAGACCGAACGATGACCGTCACCATCTCTTTGTCGCTCAGAACCGGCTGAGGCGTTCCAGCAGGAGGAAGCGGCATGCTCACCTGGGGCTTATATGGGCGGGGAGCTACGCCTCATAAGGTGAGTCACATGACATTGTTGATATATAGGTCTCGAGGATAGGGAGATGAGGGCATCATTCAAGGTAATGACCGTGGTGACGGTCATCGTTCGGTCTCATAGATCCATAGTTATAGGCATAACTTACGTTGTTTCACCCTTCGATTTTTTGAATTAACACACCTACACTCAAGACAGCACCCTTTTTACTCTGTCTTTTCCTTAACATGGGGTGTTAGATCTGGTAATCATTTTCTTTAGTTCATATTTTACCTAGTTAATTTGAAGCTTAATTAACCCCTTAAAGACATAACGATTAATTAATTAGTTTTAATCTAATCTTATGATACCGGTGTTGACACCCTGAGTGTTTTTCTTTTCCCCTTTTTTTCACTGCCATAATCCAGATTATTGAAATAAAGCTATTGAGAGTGAGGTCAAGTTTCATGGTCATGCAGTATGCACATTTCTCAAATGTTCCTGCAGGCAACAGGCAGAACCCTTTTGTGGTACGACCCAGTTTCCATAATTGGGCACCATGGATTGGTCCACAAACAAGAGGCTCACATGTGGTCTTGAACACTGAATACAACAAAATCCACCAATCACGTCATCCAAATGAAGCAGCAGAGTTCTTGATTACAGAGGAAAGACTCACTGATGAGATTCTTAAACTTAAGGTATTCACGCTATAACATTTCTTTTTAAATAGGTAAGCTCATTGTTGAATCCATAAGGACCATAATTTCTGCTATTAAACATCATAGATGGAAGCTGTGCATAGTCTTTGCAAGGAATGTGGCATAGACTCCAAGGGCTCCAGGATGGACCTAGTTATGAGGTTGAGAAAAGAAATGCAGGACCACTCAACATATGATAAAGTGTTTTCAAAGGTCTGGGGGGCCTCTGGTGAGTTGATTCATTTTCACAAGTGTTTCCATCAGTATTGAATTAGTTTTTACATTGAATATACTCCTAATGATAATAACTTTCTTTCAAAAGGTGGATGGGCTGTTGTCACGTGCCCCTGCGCTGTTGTATATGGTGTGAAGTTTAACTTGAGGGCTGAGAGCCCTCGAGATGCTACTGAGGAGAATATCAGATTGGCCTCTGCAGGTCATGTGAAAGTCAGCTTGCCATGGCTAGCATCAAAGAAGCCAGTACCAGATGAAGGTGGCCACCCTCTGACAGGATCTAAAGAACATTATGCTCTTTACGACCGCTTCCATGAGGCAAACACAAAAGACAAAAAGGATGTGTTGCGGAAAATAGACCTTGTTCCTGAGTTATGTGGCTGGGTCAATAGCCAATGCGCAGAGCAGCTCTTCAGTGGAATGAGGAAGAATAATAATTTTTTAAATATGATGACACCCTCGTCCCATATATTCCTAATGAGTAACCTTTTGCACCATTACAACAATCGACGCAATGCAAAAAGGATTGATGACATGAAGAAAACATTGGGGAGTCAACTGGACATACAGTTGAACTCAAATGGGCAAACAGTTGCAGGTAGGTCATTGCACAGTATATTGGTATATTAGGTATTTTTAACCCAGTTAGTACAGTATAGGTAAATGCATACTGGTGTTGACAAGTCATGATCTCAATTGTTTCACTTGCCTATCAACAGCAACAGCAGCCACGGCCACACCATCAGTTGCTCCCATCACTACAACGTCGGCTGCTCTCATCACTACACCGTCGGCTGCTCCCATGACCACGCCGCTGGCTGCTCTCATCACCACACTGTCGGCTGCTCCCATGACCACGCCACTGGCTGCTCCCATCACTACACCGTCGGCTGCTCCCATGACCACGCCGCTGGCTGCTCCCATCACTACACCTTCGGCTGCTCCCATGACCACGCTGCTGGGTGCCTCTGAGAGCATGACCACTTCCATCCCCATACTAATTATGTATATTAATGCATTTTGTAACAAATGTAGATTGTTCCTACATGTATTATGCTGCCATTCAGGTAATTGGGCTTATCTTGCAGGTTGTTTGCAATTGTGCAGTGAAAATTGTGTTGGCATCAAGCACATGCTCCACACAAGTGTTGGATGCAGTGTGACGGACAACCAGGTAAGAATGAAGGCCAGGTTCTATTGGTATCTATATGTATTTCGTATATTCTACATTAAACAAAGTGTTTGTCGTTTAATTGTGTTAAAGTCATTTTGAAATTGTTTTATGATTTGCCATCTTGTGCTATTGAAAATCATACTTTCATTTTTCAGCTCAACAATGTGTTGGATGTCCAAAAGCCAAAGGATGAGGTTATAGGTGTTGTGGGCCCCTTTGTTTTAAGAAAGCTGGACTTCCTGGGACTTGGGTTAAACAGAGAAGTGGAGGCAATTGTTAGTACACTTTTTTGAGTTATTTGACTGTCTTCCAGGTGTAATTGTCTATAATTCATACAACAATACAATATGTTCTTACGTTACAGATTATCAACTGCTGTTTGTGGCTGGTGTCACAAATTGCAGAACCCAGGATATGCATGGATTTTTTGTTATGTAGTACAATATTTGAGAAGTGAAAATACTTTATCTTTAAGATGCATAATCAATCGAATAACTTGTCCTCTTTGCTTTACAGGGAAAGGCTGTTTTTGCTGTAGATGGCTATGTCATTTCCACGTGGAAACAACCCTTCACTACGATACCTCTTCTGGCACTGCCAGTAAGTTTTTTTCTAAATAAACAATGGCGTGATCTATCTGTTGTACCTACAATTGTATTGTATTGAACCTGTACATATTGATCACCTGTGACTAAGGTTAGGTGTTTTAAATGTCTTATGGACCCCAAGAAGAGTAGCTGCTACCAGGTGTAGCAGCCAATGGGGATCTTAATCAAATCAAATCAAATGATGAAACTACAAGCTGTTGTTGTCATGGCAATGATGCAGGTTGATGCAGCCTCCAAAGACTGCATCTTATTCCCAATATGGAAACCAGGACACTGGATACTAGGCGTAAGTGTTAAAGGTGTTACATCAGAGTGCATTTATTTTTAATAAATTTGTACTATTTTATCAAATTGTCACATCTTAACATCTTTTTATTCCACTGGACAGCCACACATAAACATAAGAGTTGCTCAGTTTTTGTCACGACTGTGTTAATATGAAAGCTGTGCTTATGCAGATGTCATAATCAAAAATGTGCTTCCATTATCGTGATATTATATATTTTACAGATCCTCCAGCCTAAACAATGGAAGATGTGTGCTCGACTCCACCAAGCCTACGGGTTTTGGAGATTTGAACTATTTATCAATGCTCAGGTTTCCAGTCACTGTTGCATGTGAAATTGCGTCTGAAGTTCAGGAACCGTTCACTGTTCCTATTAGAGTTGCATATTTTTGATATTTTCGGAACCGTTCACTGTTCCTATTAGAGTTGCATATTTTGATATTTTGGGAACCGTTCACTGTTCCTAGTACATTTACATTTACATTTAGGTCATTAAGCAGACGCTTTTGTCCAAAGCAACTTACAATATGTACATTTGTCAAAAGAAGGAAACAAAGAAACCACAACGTATCATTGCTGATAAAGTAAGAGCTAAAAATAGAACAAGTGTTAGGTCCTCATCTGAGTAAAGTAGTACTTCAAGAGCAACAGTGCTAAGATCAGAGTTCTATAGGTAAGGACTTTTTTTTTTTTTTGGGGGGGGGGGGGGGGGGGTGTTAGTGGGTCATGCTATGTAGAGTCGAGGTGAAGTTTGAACAGGTGAGTCTTGAGCCTTTTTCGGAAGATGGCAAATGACTCTGCTGTCCTGACATTGCTCGGGAGTTCATTCCACCACTGAGGCGCCAGAACAGAGAAGAGTCTGGACTTTGCTGAGCGACATTTGTTTGATTTCAGCGATGGTGGTACCAGCCGGCCAGCTGGATTAGAGGAGCGAAGTGCTCGCTTCGGGGCATGAGGTTTGACCACTGTTTGAAGGTAGACAGGTGCCGTTCCATTGATGGCCCTGAAGCCCAGTGTCATCGTCTTGAATTGGATGCGTGCTGCAACAGGGAGCCAGTGGAGGTCATGGAAGAGGGGGGTCACGTGGGAGAATTTGGGTAGATTGAAGATAAGGCGTGCTGCAGCATTCTGGATACGCTGCAATGGTTTAATCGCAGAGGCCGGGAGTCCGGCCAGGAGAGAGTTGCAGTAGTCAAGGCGGGAGATGACCAGTGCTTGGACCAAGAGTTGCGTTGCATCCTTTGTGAGGAAGGTCCGAATCCTGCGGATATTGTAGAGGGCAAATCTGCAGGATCGGGCCACAGCAGTGATGTTGGGGGTGCAGGATAGTTGGTCATCGAGGATTACACCCAGGTTCCTCGCAGTTGAGGAAGGTAATACTGTGATGCCCTCGACAGTGACCGACAGGTCCATGTGAAGGCAGTCTTTCCCTGGGATGAAGAGGAGTTCGGTTTTATTCAGGTTAAGCTTGAGGTGATGTGCAGTTGTCTAGACAGAGATGTCAGCCAGACAGTCCGAGATGCGAGTTGCAATGTGAGTTTCAGAGGACAGGAAAAGAGAGGAATAGCTGGGTGTCATCTGCGTAGCAATGGTAGGAGAATCCATGCGATGTGATAACAGAACCTAGTGATCTGGTGTATAGTGAGAACAGAAGCGGTCCTAATACTGGGCCTTGAGGGACCCCCGTGTCCAGAGAACAGGGTTTGGACATAGAGCCGTTCCATGTGACCTGAAAGGTGCGATTTGTCAGGTATGATGTAAACCAGGTGAGAGCAGAGTCAGTTATGCCAAGTTCAGCCAGAGTGGAGAGGAGGATTTTGTGGTTGACTGTGTCGAATGCAGCAGATAGGTCGAGATAGGTCTAGTAGAGTTACACAATTCTTCTGCAGTGTTGTAAGGGAGCTCTCATAGACTGTATTGTACATGATTTATCTGTATGGTGATGTGTTCATTTTATTTGTGGTAGTAGTCTGCAGACCTACTGTTGACACAGAAAAAAAAGATGATCAATAGTAGATAATAATTTATTCAAAACCTGTAAATATCTATCCATATGTAATGCTGAGGTTCCATTTACTCTATTAAGTTATTGCTAGGATACAGACAAAAATCCTGAGGCACTTACAATAGTATCAGGAGCATTCCATCAATTGTCCATGATGGATTCACTGGTAATGCGGTGGAGATGTACACTGAGGATGGTAGAAGCTACTCTTACATCTTAGATCAACCATTTCATAACAAACATCTTGATTGACTTAAAAAAAAAATCAGCTGTGGGTGGCTCCTCTGTCTTTGTTGCATGTGTTAAAATAATTACCAGATGGTTTAGTACTGGAGGAAGGAGATCGGAGTCAGCTCAAGGTCCAAACAGGGATTTAATCTTGATCAAGAGGAGAATTCACAGAGCAACATGCTGGTCTGTTACAATGTGTAGACTCCACGTGTTGTGAGACAAACAGAGTATTTATCCATCTTTTGTGGGTGTGTTCTCACTCTCAGTTCACAGGGATGGAAGTCGTAAACTCAGATGTTTAACTAGACCTTGCATGGGTTGATAACCCCCTCTGGGTCATAAACCACACCTATGTCTCAAGGCACACATGGGTTGCGAAACGCACACAAATGGCCACAGGCCACGGGTCACAGGTCGCATTTTACCCTCAGTTCAGTAGCCTCTCATCAAGAGTTACAAAATTTCCATCACATATCCCTCCTGTTTATGCTGATTCTAAGCATAATCATAAGTGTGAGAGCGAAAACCCTATCAGGCAGTTCATAACATTCTTTATTATCCATTATCCTTCTAGAAAGGGAAACTCTCTCACAGTCCCGCTGCCCCGGCAACCACCCGCAGGTACTCCATTTGACAAGGCACAGAAATTATATAAAAATAAACATAAATTCAAAAGCATTTTGATTACATTGTTGCCCCCAAAAACAAAACATAAATGTCCTCGCCAAGCTAGTCAACCCATCGGGCTTGGCTACGGACCTATCCCTACCTAGTTAAACTATCCCTTGCATGTAAAAAGAACAAAAACAAGGGGTCACCTTCAATATGTACAAATGCTGTGAATATTTTTCTCCTAAGTGGCTCTAGTCGGCCAATTCAGAAAACTACAACTTCAGTTAGATTTTCTGTAGTCTCATCATAATCAGTAGAATAAACATATCTCTTAGTCCGCGGCGTCCTTATCTTCATCAAAGAGATTACCATATGAATCATCATCTGTCAGATCAGAAGTAACATTTTCTTGTGCTGCATTCTCATAGTCCCCTCGGTGATCATCGGTGGTGGGGATCCTTTCGTACAGCATAGTTGTTTTAGTCACAGCGGTATCAATGAGTCTCTGTAATAGTCCTCTCAAACAGGGGATACAACAACATCCACAAACGATTAGAATGACAATCATTACGGTTACAGATAACATCATAGTTTTTATAGAACCTGCCCATTTTCCAAAAATGTCCTGGAGCCATCCTGTCAGAGGATCATCAAAACCAGAGTTTTCTGCTAACTCTGGAGATAGGGAGGTTAATCCATTCAACGCCTTAGTGATACTGTCATCAGGTGCTGTATTGTTAGGAATAAACGTACAACACATATCTCCAAACATTTTACATACTCCTCCTTTTTCAGCCAACAACATATCTAACGCCATCCTATTCTGCCATGCCATTAAACTAGTCTTATACTACCAAGCCAGGAGTGATTCAAATCCTGCAGCAACCTGATTTCTGGTTTTAAACTCATCAGGAACACCTCGAGGAACACCAATTGCATCTATATAAACTCTGTTGTCAAAAGATCCTGCTGGTGCATTTCTCTTTGTTCGTGAATTGTGTATCGTCACTTTTTCTAATGCCATTGTGTCATATGGTAAAATATATGTCGGCATTAATAATTGTACCATAGCACAAGTTCCCTTCCAATCATTTGGTAATTTTGCTCCGAGTATCTTACCTCCACAGAACCACCATACATCAGCTCTGGCCATGGTTTGATCATTAACTATGTCATCAGTGACATTGCTCTCGCCCTTAATTACATCAATGATGGTTTTACAAGTTGTCAATACTCCTACTGACACAGTACCTCTGCTTCGTGTCAAGCAGGTATAATTCCCGGTGTATGGCGTAAACCAAGGTGGTTTAATCTCTGATGACACTGGGGGGAACAGAAGTTTCAAAGTGGTGCAGTTTGTAGCACTCTCTGATTTGTATAATTCTAGCATGCAACGAAACCTTTTGGATCATTATTTGGATTAAGGGGAAAAGGCACTGTGCCTAACCCCGGCCTGGCTGCTGCACATGCTAGACAATTGGAAGAGGATAACTTGCTGTTTCGGGCTGTGTGAACGATCCATTGTAGCCATACATTTGAGTCTGTGAATCCTGTTTCTAGGGCATACGTTTCCTTCATATTTTTTATGTCCATATATTTTACAGGATTATTTTTCATCAAAGTCGGTTTGGTTGGTGTGGCTGTTACAGATGTTGTCTGATTTCTCGGGCTTGGAGACACTATTATATGGCATATCCCAACCTTGTTTATTCCACTCCCCCATGCTCCCAACACATATGTTCCGTTATCAGTGCGTTTAGGAGTCTTACGTGTTATCATTGCAGGCATGCAATTGTTTGTTTTGCAAATATTTTGTTTTGCAAGTATCTTGATAATTTTCAGTCGGTTTTTCAAGTTAGAATTCGGGTTGTATCCCCAATCCCGTGGTCCTGTATTAGCAATTACCCAACTCCACTTCTCGCACGCACACCCACCTATATGGACAGCTCTACCCCACACTTTTCTATATGTGCTGCATACCTCCATGGTGACACAGATATAATTTTCTGTCTCCGGCCAGTGAAAGTGTTGTCCTGAAAAGGGGAAAACCTGACATGCATCAATCTGAGCAATGCAATTCATCCCTTAAGTACATTTTATTATCACTACACCTCTACTAGTGTTCCACCTGGATTGTATTCCTATAGCTCTTTCCCTCATTTTATCGTATACCTGGATTGTGTCACTATATTTGAAATAAGGAATGCAATTGTGGTCACACATAAAACAGTTATCAAGCATAGCTTTAAGTCCGGCATGGTGAATGTTTCTACTTATCTGACAGTGGTATTTGTGCTCTTTTGCAGTGTGTGAGATGGATCCACGTCTGTCTTTCAGCTATGCGGACTGCTGTGGGTGTAGACAATAGTACTTGATAGGGCCCTTCCCAGCGGGGAGCTGACCAATCCCCCGCCTCAGGACTTTGATTAACACCCAATCTCCTGGGTTTATTGGTCCTCCTGTTGGTGCTGGATCTGTAGGAGGAGATACTGTAGACATAACACTTTTGTTCTTCATCATTTTTGACATGTAGTCAACGATCATTTCAGTCAATCTTGTATCATCTCCCTTTGTATCTATTAGCGGTACCCTAAATGGCCTTCCATATCATATTTCAAATGGTGATAATCCTGTACTGTTAGGTTGAATGTGTAAGCTTAATGCTGCAGCTGGTAGACATGTTACCCAACTCTTCCCTGTTTCTTCCATAGCCTTCCTCAGTTTTGCTTTAATTGTTCCAATGTTTATTTCCTTCAGCTCTGTTTAATTCAATAAAATCCATACAGATACATTGAAATGGGTAAGTTGCTTCTGGGAATTTACCTGGTTTTGGTCGTAGTCTACCTTGAGCATTATGCTTAGAGCATATCAATCATGAGGCACAATTTTTTTGTGTAATTGTGAAATCCATATGTAGTAAAAATGTTCTCTATTGTGGATGCCATCCCTCCTGTTGAGACATGGGTAATCCCATGACTCAATATCGCAGCAAATCTAAATACATTTTTTGGTAGTATAGGCTTTCCGTCGAGGCTCTCCCAAATTCCAATTTCTGTCTGTGTGGCTCCTTTATTTCGCCACATGTTTTTCTCAGTCTCAGGTGAACTATTTTGCATGTCTCTCAAAACGTCATGATCTATATGTGTATGCGTAATCTTTGTGGTATAAATGTCATCTACATTTTCCTGAGTAGCAGCCACTCGTTTTGCTTTCTCGTCCGCTTTTTATTCCCCATTGAAATAAAATCTTTACGTGTAGTATGTGCAGCACACTTGCATATTGCAACTTTTATTGGCAGTTGAACGGCATCCAGTAGCTGCAAAATTAGATCTTTATGTGTAATAGGTTTCCCTGTAGATGTTACCATGCCTCTATTTTTCCACTGCAAACACGTGAAGTGTCTAGAATGCATACTGGCTATCTGTATATACAGTTATATCTTTATTTCTCCCTATTCTGCACGCCTCTGTAAGTGCAACAAGTTCTGCTGCCTGCGCAGAGAAATGCGACGGTAAGGAGCCTGACTTCAAAACCATGTCAGATGTTACTACAGCATATCTACTTACATTTGTCCCGTCAGGATTCTTTTTAAATGAGCCATCTACAAATATCACAATATCAGCAGCATCAAGTGGTACATCGGTGAGATTTGGTCTTGGTAGTGCTATTCCATCTGTTTCATTTGGTAGCAGGGTTGATGGGTTTAATGTAGTGCATCTCTCTATAGTGAGATGTGGCTGTGACAGTAGGATAGTCATACAATGTCGCGCTGGTGTGACATGTGACACCATAAGTGTCAGTGGGTGAAATAACACTATAGAAGCAGCTGTCTGTACTGCCTACAAACAAGGTGGCATAGCTTTTGTGATGTTAACGAGTTTTGATGAATAATATGCAATAGGTCTCAGTTTTCCTCCAAATGGTTGTGTTAGAACACTAGTCATAAAACCAGTTCTTGCATCGCAAGTCTGAACAAACGGCTTTGAGTAATCAGGGAAAGCTAATACTGCAGAGCTCACTAGAACTTGTTTGAGTCTAACAAAAGCATCATTAGTTTCTTGAGTCCATGTTATTTTGTCTTGAGCTGCCATAGGTTGGTCATATATAGCATTTTGGAGCGGTTGTGCTATTTCAGCATAATTAGCAATCCATTGTCTGCAAAATTTAGTCATACCTAAGAAAGTCATAATTTGTCTTTTGGTTTTGGTGCTTGTAAAATAGTTGTTTTCCTTTTTTCGTCTGGATGTTTACCTGACTGTGAAATCTTAAAACCTAAATATTTTACAACCGTTTGCCACAATTGCAATTTAATTTTGCTGACCTTAAATTCTTATTCAACTAAGAATTTTAATACACTGTAAACCCGAATCAGTTCAGAATACTCAAAACATTTGTGGAAACTGATTACCTCAAAGTTTTTGAGTTAATAAGTTAGAATATTTAAGTACTTAAGTACTTACATTTTTTAAATCATTTACACTCAAATGGTGCTTTTTTTTAATTTGTGAGTTTACTGTACTTAAAACATTTGTTTTAATTTTTATAATTTTTTAAATTTCTTTGTAATGACTTGTTCTGATGCTATGGTACTTAATTGATCAACATATTTGAACTAAAAAAATATACTGGTTAGTAACCTAAAAGATAATTTTACACAGCTCATAAACTACTATTTTAAACTCACTAAGTTCAGAATACTCAAATTTTACATTAAACACACACACAACTTCAGGTACAATTTCAGTTTGTTTTTATTTTGCATTAACATTGTTTATCCAAACAAGTATGAACAATTACAGCAATATTTCTTTAAACCCTGCTGTAAATGTAACTGCACATTAAACAGCTCAGTCACCTCCTGAGCGGGTAAGGTGTCTGTATATCAGTGTGTGTGTGTGTGTGTTTGTGTCCATCTATGACATGACTGAGCATGTTACAGTGCTTAAAGTAAAACATCTGGCAAGACTTTGTACACAAATTAAAATGATCTTACAGTTCATCAAACTGCAAAGCAATTTTAAACATAAATAAAACTGAAATAAATAATACCACTGGCCTTTGTGCATAAGTCTAACAAAGGACCAAGAGCTCTTTCATAAAATAAAATAAAAAATAAATAAATACATTATTGTAAAGGGCATATCTCACACCATTCCGATCTACAGTTGTTAACTTTTTAAAAATGCAACCATGAATGAATGACCACTTGGTGGATAAGGGACATGTAAAAAGTGACCTGTGTCCTGCTTGTGCTCCTTCACTTGCACCAGCTCTACACATTATAAAGGAATTTTCAGTGAATAAATGACAGAAATATACAATTGCTAACCATTAAAACTGTAATCTTTTTATAAAGTGCAAACATGATTAGGTAGCTTTTGTGGTTAGACAGCCTACCAGGTGTAACTTCCATTCAGATGCTTTGGGCAAAAGCATATTCAACATACTGTCACATTAAGACACTTGGCACCAAAAACTCGCTTCTGTATGTGCAGACAGATGTGTGCATGAGCATAGACACAAAATGCAATGTGGTCCCATCAGCACTTTCTGGATGAAGGTAAAAGTGTGAATGAGTTTCCTGGGGTAGTCCAAATGCAATACATACATCAAACCAATGCTTTAGCCAACCTGGGGATGTTGCTCATCACAAGCTCATCTTCTACCACAATAGCAATGGATGCAGGACTGGAGTCAACTGGACTTGTAGTGCTCTCGGAGACCACCGTGACAAGGGCAACAGGCGTGTCAGTGATGTCTGGCTCAGGCGAATCGTCCTCCTGGAATATGCAGGTTATACAAGGTTAACTTTCAGGAACTAGACAATTGCAGGTCTGATCAGTACTATGTTCACTAGGTCAATCAACGGTAACATGTAATGTCAACTCCTGGAAATCAGGTCATCATCAAGGTTAACTTAGGAACTAGACAATTGCATTATATTACTATTCACAGGTCATGATCAACAGCTAATATTAGGTAGTGTATTTAACATGAGTGGTACTGGTCAAAGGTCAACCAAATGATTAGCTTCTGAAGGTGAGGTCAGGGCTTTGTGGGAAGTTAAATTTAAGGATTACAGGGCTTCTATACCACATACTGTATGTATCCATATGCATCCACACTCACGCCTCCACGCAGGGTTTGGAAGGTGGTTGCGTTGTATAGTTAGGCAGCTTTTAGTGTTGAAAATAATGCTATCCATACAAAGCAAGCAATATCACCTCATTGATACTAACAGTTCTGCGAAAGCAGTGCATACTTACATTCCACATCTTGAAGAACGGTGGGTCCTCCTCACGTAGGCACACCAGGAGGGCGCGTAGGGCTGCAGTGCGTCTCATGTTGACATCTTGTTCTTGCTGAAAGGACAAGCAAATTGAACACGATGAACTTTGTTGCTGTCACTGTTGTCCGTATAACTTGATTTGGACCAAGTTCAACTTTAACTCACCTGGAGGTCATAAATATATAGGATGTCATGCAGCGCCTCTGCTATCTTGCCGGTGTGTTCTGCCTTCTGTCTGTATATGGCCAACAGTTTTGGTGTGTGCCGGTCAAGCTCAGCATAAAACTGGTTCCGTAGATTGATGTTTGTGATGTGGTGGAACTCTGCACAAACCTACAAAACAAAATAAAAAAACACAATAGGACAAATTAATTGGGATGAAACATGTTTAGAGAGGGCAGACTGAGAAAGATGTGTAAAGATTGGTAGAAATGAGAAAGAGTGACCCTCTTTTACCTGCGATTCCATCCGAAGAGCCGGCAATTTCTGTAGGAACTCCTTCAGCATTTGATCCCCCTGAACGATCTCTTGGCGACGCAGGGCAAAAGTCATCTGTGTGATAGTGTTGCCTCTGAGAAGGGCGGTCTGAAATCACACAAGGGACATGTATAAACAGTGTGCTTCTTGTGCTCCTTCACTTGCACCAACTCTACACGTGTCTTTGTGAAACCGCGATAAATGAATTTTCAGTGCATTAATTACAGAAATGTACAAATGCAGGAGGTGTAGAGACATGGCAAAGGACTGACTCTTGAATAATGGCTATGTAGTGCTTAAATAACTGTCTGGGTGTCTGAGGACACAGCACCCAACTTGCACTTCCACTCCATCATTTGAAGTGCTTACTTTCAAACTAAATTAATTCTCCTACAAGTGAGTTTAAATAATTTGGCTTATCAAAGAAAAGGGTCAACACTGGTCAATATTCTCAACTTGATCCTGTGGAAACAGATACAATAAGCAGTAAGAAACCAGTTAAATTATGTAGGCTACTCAACAACAGCTTTACAATTTATTAACCCAGAATCTCAAGTGTTAATATGACTTACCAATAAAGTTGTTCTCAGATGATATGAGTGACTGTAGGTCATATACAGTCAATTACATAGGATCTTCAAATGCACACACACACAGACAGACTTGATTATTACAAATAATAATAATAAAATGTTAGCCCATTTATGGAGGGGGAGCAGCACAAGCTAAATCTCAGTTACCTTGATTTGTGTGCATGCTCGCTTCTCTGCATCCACTTCAGCCTATGAGGAAAGAAAAAATGGAGGTTCAATGTAAGCTTGCAGATTGCATAAGCTAACCAACTTCATGTCCATGCATTACTACAGACGTAACTAGTACTCAAGTGCATAAGTTACTGAGTCGGCTAATGGCTAAAACTAGCTGCAACTTCACGTTCGCTCGTCTTAAGATAGCTACAAGGCCTACGTTAGTTCATTCGGGTGCACGTAAGAAGAAGAAAAATATTTACCAGATAAGGGCGCTTCACATAAATATCAGCGCCACACAAAGAAAACGCTACGGCTGCTAACTGAAAAGAGTTACGAGCTAACATCGTTAACGGCGCAGGCGCCGCTATTCAAAAATTAGCGCGAATCACCACGCCCATTGCCCGGTACCCTAAAAGTAAAAACAGCGCAGTCTAACGATCAAACACTTTATTATTTGTGATACCCATGCAACGTTATAACAAGCAAAGCAGTTTTAACAAGTTTGTTTGGTTTACTTACAAGTTAATCCATGAACGAAGATGAGACGCGGACTCTCGCACACGGCAGCCATCTTGGACAAAAAAATTTGCGTCGGTCAGTGCAGCAGATTCACAACGTCGTGACGTCATGACGTCGGGGTACGGAGCGTTTACTCAAAAGCAATCATTGATGGGGAACACTTTACTCATAAGTGCTGGGCCACAGAAAATTAAAACTGGATAAATCGTTCACATCACTGATTAGTTATAAGTTATTTCAACTATTAAACAGATTTTAATTGTTGTGCCCTCAGTCCTTATAAGTTAGTAGTACAGTGTAGTGTTTACAGTGTAGAGCTTAAGTGTCAGTTTTGCAATCTATTTCAGTTTTAGACGCTATTAAGATGTCATCCACAAATAATAGTATCTGGCTTTTTCACGGGGGTTCAAATTTTGCTAAATTTGCGAACATGGCCATAGAAAAGATAGTTGTCTGTAGGCAGTCTACTACCGCCTTCATCTTTTCTTATTATTCTAATTGTTCTGCATGCTCCCGGATCGCATATAAAAACATTTTAAAGTTTTATAATTGTTAACAAACAATCTGGTGATCAGTAATCGGTTTCTGATTCATGCTTAAAAATATTTCAGCACTTTCTAGTGAACATACTTCTTCTTCCTCCTCATCTTCTGTCCATATGTGGGCCACTTTAGGCTCACACCCAGATTAGTCGATGCTAACTTGCCGTCTTTCGGCCAAAAATGGCCCAAATGTGGTCCAGCAAAGGTGGGCCATGTATGTTTTCTCATATGTGGGCCACTTTAGGCTCACATCCAGATTAGTCGATGCTAACTTGCCGTCTTTCGGCCAAAAGTGGCCCAATTGTGTTTCAGCAAAGGTGGGCCACGTGCGTTTTCTGACATGTCGGCCACTTTAGGCTCACACCCAGATTAGTTTTTTCTATTTTACCGGTCTTTTCATTTCTTTTCCTTTTGAGTACTCTTACCTATGGGTCTCTAACCCTTTCCCTGATGTCATTTGTTTTCGCAGGCCTTCGGGATTAGTTTAATCTTTGTCCTTCCAAAGACAGCTTACCTGGATTTAGGGTACTGCCCTAAATCTAAGAGAGTCCTGCTCCCCCAAGCCTTGGCTTGATTCTATTTATTTCCTTTTTCCTATTAGGTCCCTGACCTATTCTAAGAGATCGATCCCCCAAGTTCCCCACTTGCTTTACTTATTAGAAATTTCTTACCCTTTCGATGAGTCCCTGACTCTGTTTGCCTGGCTGGTCCGTCTCCCCTCTGTGGTTGGCCCCGTCACCGCCCCCTCTTCAGAGGACCTGGCCTCTCTGTCCAAAACGAGGCTATATGAGCCCCACGGTGGAGGTCTTTTCAGAGGGTTTCTATTTCCTCTGCCTTGCAAGGGCTTCAGGTCCTCTGGTACGAAGAGAGGGAAAGATATTGGGGCCCCACGTTGGGCGCCAAAGTGTTAAAATAATTACCCGATGGTTTAGTACTGGAGGAAGGAGATCAGAGTCAGCTCAAGGTCCAAACAGGGATTTAATCTTGATCAAGAGGAGAATTCACAGAGCAACATGCTGGTCTGTTACAATGTGTAGACTCCACGTGTTGTGAGACAAACAGAGTATTTATCCATCTTTTGTGGGTGTGTTCCCACTCTCAGTTCACAGGGATGGAAGTCGTAAACTCAGATGTTTAACTAGACCTTGCATGGGTTGATAACCCCCTCTGGGTCATAAACCACACCTATGTCTCAAGGCGCACATGGGTTGCGAAACACACACAAATGGCCACAGGCCACAGGTCACATTTTACCCTCAGTTCAGATGCCTCTCATCAAGAGTTACAAAATTTCCATCACAGCATGACAGAGAGATTCATAGATCCGTCATACCCACAGCCATCAGGCTTTTTAATTCCCTTGCAAATGAGCTGCAAGACAACTGAATTTCTGTTTGGGGAGTAATCAAGTCACTGTTATCTTATCTTGTTCCAAAATTATAAATGGAAGACCAAATTTGGAGTCCTGTGTTTAAAATATTGCCCACAAATATCATGTCACATCCTAACATAAGGTCTTGCATAGTGTTTCCTAGTTTTTTTATTTCATGGTGTGTTGTGTATGTTTTTTCATAGATCAATTGCAGCACAATTACTACCTGGACCATGGGCATTTGTTAATAAAAAGGTTAGGGCTGTTTTTAAATTTGATATGCCCTGTGAAATGTGCTATGTAATTTAAATTTCACTAATTAATTTATTTAAAGAATGTAATTTATATGTAATCAAATTATTATTATTATTATTTTTTCAGAATGTCCCAGCTCAAGGAGCAACCCCTGACTGTGGTGTGTTCGGGCTAATGGTGAGTTCTGAAGTTAATGAAGTGGTGGGATTCTGCACCTCAGCATCAACACTTATAGCGCACACAGGTCCCAAGAAAAAAGTAATAGTCATAATTTGAATAATAACAACTTTTTTTTTATTGCAGTATGCACTATACATGGCACTGGAGGGGCACTTTGAGTGTGAGTTCCTAATGGCCAACCTGTATTTAAGGTTTGAAATTGCAATGACATATCTGTCTGCATCTAATAGGGAGATATGCCACATCTGAGGAGGTGGTGGTGCCAGCTCCTCCTGGAGAACATGCAGCAATGCATGTGTGTTTTTATTTATGTATTTATTAATTTCTTCTTTGTCTTTCTTTGTTGTTGTTAAGTGGTCTGATATCTGAGTATTTTCTTTTAGGAAGAAGAATTCCCTCCATCCCCCACAATCCTTCACAGCCCATCAGCTGCCTGAGTCCGAGGCCAAAAGGGAAAGGTACTGTACCAAAGTGACTGTTAAACCATGGTATGAACCCAACCGTGAATTCTTGTCCAGTACTTTCCAATTTTGTTTGTTAAACGATTATCAGTTTAAAATGTTATATTAGAAGGATCTAGTATAATTAATATGACCTCTATGTGAAAATGTCCATGTAGGAAGAGAAGACGGTTGCATGGACCTCAGCCACAAGAAGAATCGCCACTCCACATATCTATTGATATAGTATTTCATTAATAACTTTACTCACTACTTAATATCTGAACTGGCTGTAAAATATTTACATAATAGTAATTACCCACACTTTCAAATTGTTCTATAAATGTCTTTTCCAAAAGAAAATATAAAAATGTAATGTTCATTATTTCAGCTGCCACTTCTAGTGTTGGAGGACATTTTTGCACTGGTTGTCCTCAGTGACGGAGACATGGCCATCCTCACCCTCTCCCTCTTGTGTCAACACTTCAGAAAAGTGGTGTCCACCACGGTTTTTAGGAGGAAGGCACATTTTCTGTGGCTGAACAGTAAGATTTTAAAACACCAAACATATGTTATACCCATAAACCGCACTTTTTTCCAAGTTGAATGAATTGGTCAAAATTGTTTTACAGGTGTGGCATCTTGATGCAGGTTCTCGGTTCTTCTAAGGTATCGAGCTGAGTACTATGAAATGTATTCACTCGATACGTGCAGAGAGTGTAACCTAGTATACAAAAACTGCATTCCAGGTAGGCAAAATGTTAATATGATAGATAGTTTTGTTATTACCTCCCAGAGATTGTAGTAGAGCACATTTTGAAACATTGAAATCGTGAGTAATGGTATTTAATATACCCACCAAATTAAAAAAATGAAGTGGGGACTCAAAAAAGAACTCTTAATAAATTAATAAATCTTTTATTTACCCACAGGCTACGCAGGAAGGGGAAAGAGAGGGGAGCTGCAGGGGATTTACAGTGAGAACTCACACCCGGGCTTCTGCTCAAACTTCTGCCAGATGTGCACAGGCATCCCTGAGTAGAGTTAATTGATCGGTGAGTGTTTCTTATCTCCAAACATTTTTTAAAGCTCTGACAATATTTTATTTTATTTTTTTTAGGAATGTTCATTGTAGTTACTTTGTAGACAGAATGACTACAAGCTATCAGTGATATTTTAACAAATACTCATCCTTCATGATGCGAAGCCTGCAAGTCTAGTTCGGGCAGACGACTCAAGCTGCGCCCATCCTGATGAGCTGATCAGTCACATGCTCTCCTCATTCAAATAAGGCGTGCTATTTAAACCCCCCCAGCTTACCTGCTCATCCCAGGCTATGCTGCTGCTGCTGCTCCTATGGGGTTTTGGAAACCCACCTCCTACCTAGCATCCACCTGTGGGCTCTGTTTTTATGTTTCCCTGATGGGGGGGGGGGTCTGCAAAGCAGATCATTAAGGGAACGAATAACCAAGGCAGAGCCTGACGACAAACCTGCTGCAGCTATGCTCAAGGATACCTGTGCTGTGCTTCTGCTTGCTATGCTCACACCCAATCCTGCTGCAACCATGCTCAAGAATATGCTATGGCAAATTGAGTAACATGTTATGCTTTCCTTTCAGGAGTGACAGAGATGAAGCAGAGACGTTCTGATTGAAGTCGTCATTGTTCCTTGGCTTTCTACTGCTTTTACTGCTCAGTTTTGACCCAAGTCTTGGTCTTGGTTTGAGGTCAAACAATTAATTAAATGTTAATTTTGCATATATTTTTTCATTGTATGGCAGCTTGTGTAAAAGACGCTATATGTGGAACACAGGTTAATAAATGAAGACAATTTTCTACAAAAAACTACAACTAGGAACAATGACAACTAACTTAAACAGACTATGAAAATTAAAAGGCAAAAGGCCAACAAAAAACCCTCTAAAGAAGCAGATAACTGTGGATAATTCTCAGACTGTGACTAGACTTAGTAGCTGGTGGCTCTCAGCATAAGACAAGACACACAGGCACAAGACAAAGGGAGACTATTTAACACATGAGGGTAATGGGCTACAGGTGGAGACAATAAGGAATCGGGGATGACATCAGACTGGGGGCACATGAGGAAGGGCAAGTGACCTGAAATGAGAGGTGCTGATCCTCATCCCGGCCGCTTCACTTCGGCACATTCAAATTGATCCAGTGAGTGCTGGAGGTCACAGACCGATGATGCCAGCAGGACCACATCATTTGCAAAAAGCAGCGATGCGATCGGCAGCACACCGACTGCAAACCCTTCTCCTCCCAACTACACCTCGATATCCTATCCATGAATATCATGAACATGATTGGTAATAATAATAATAATACATTTAATTTATATAGCACTTTTCAAAGACCCAAAGTCAAAAGTCAAAGTCAATTTTATTGTCAATCAGCTATATGTACAGACATACAGAGGATAACCAGCACCTTGGAGTAGACTTTACCAGTGAGGCTGTGTAGGGTGATTTGGTACACACTCTCTCTCACCACCCTGTCATCCAAGAAAGCCCCTCCACCACCAAAGCCTTCAGCATTTCTGGACGGATCTCATCAATACCCGGGGTTTTGCCCCTGAGGAGTTGTTTGACTACCTCAGTGACTTCCACCAGGGAAATTGACGATGATCCTCCATCAGCTTCCAACTCTACCATAGAGGGCGTGTCGGTCGGATTCAGGAGTTCCTCAAAGTGCTCCTTCCACTGCCCGATTACATCTTCAGTTGAGGTTAACAGTATCCCATCCTTACTGTACACAGCTTGGATGGTTCCCCGTTTCCCCCTTCTCAGGTGCCTGACGGTTTTCCAGGAGCACCTTGGTGCTGACCAAAAGTCCTTTTCCATGGCTACTCCAAACTCATCCCACACCCGCTGCTTTGCCTCCCTCACGGCAGAGGGATACGGCATAACCCAAAGGCATATGGAGGCTACCCTCTCGTCCACCATGGTAAACTCCAACACAGCGACACTCAGCCGGGGATTTGTGAGTATCCCCACACCTGCCCGGCGCCTCACACCTTGGTCAACTCCAGAGAAGAATAGAGTCCAACCCCTATCCAGGAGAACGGTTCCAGAGCCGATGCTGTGCGCCGCCCCTGTCGAGGTCCCCGGCCTCCACTGCCACCCATATGGCAGCGCACCCGACCCCAGCGGTTCCTCCCACATGTTGTGAGCCCACAGGATGGCTGCGGAGCGGTTGCCACATTGCTTCTTCAGGCTGTGACGGGCCGGGCTCCGTGGCAGCCCGGCCACCAGGTGCTCACAGATGGGCCCTCCCTCTGGGCCTGGAGGAAGCCCGGGGCCCCCGTCTGAAGCCAGGCCGGGTCACTCCTCTTATCCCTCGATTATTAATAACTATAATAATATTACAATAATAATATAAATACTGCAATGATAATACGTGCTATCACTATTATATTACTATATCACTAAATAACCACAATAATAATACAAGTAATATTTTAATAATCAATAATGATGACTTTGTGCAAAGACATAATAGAATAAAGAATAGTGAGAACTTCAGTGTGTGTGAAACGATCAGTGGTTTCCAATCAGTACATCCAGTATCAGGTGTCAGCTGTGCGTCATTAAGCAGTGAAACTTCATCCAAAATGGCCACAGCGACCTCCTGACCCCGTCACATCCGGTCAGTTAACAGATCTCTCTCTGGCCCCTCGAAGACAAAAGAGCGCAACAAGCAGCAACGCGCATCTCGGTGTTCAACCCGGAGAGAATGGGGTTAAGTAGAAGGCGCAGATGTTTGGAGAAGAAGTGGAGCTTCAACAATCCCAACAAAGGGACTCAGGGTCGCATCGAGCATGGCTTTACTGCACCCGTACGTCGCGTCCGTCTGGCCTGGCGTCGGCCGAACACTTCCTGTTACTCCCCTCAAGTCGAAAATCACGAATCCAAGTCGTTCCTTTGTGTTGACTGGCATTTATTCACACTAATGTGCAACTGTGTGCCGTGAGAACTAGACATACAGAAATACATAAACAAACAATTACTCACTTATCGAGGCCACATACATAGTGCTACATGATGTCACGTTAGCTTTAACATAGCAACTGTACCTCATTGGCCACTTTGCTTGAGGGAAATAAAAAACAGGTCTTCAGTTCTTCTTTAAAAGTAAAATCCTCGCTTTAACGTAATGCACAAAATAAACTTGCGGAATATAGCTTCTTACAATAGCGCTCTCTGCGCACTGAGATACTTCCGTACACTCTTAGAAATAAGGGTTCCAATAGGGTTCTTCTACAAGGGCTGAGGTTCTACCTGGAACCATTTGCTTCTGAAAAACCCTTTCCCGAAGAAAGGGTTTTTCAAGGGTTCTTGGTAACACTAATGGTTCCAGTAAGAACCATTTTGATCGAGAGAACCCTTTAAAACCCCTTTCCTGAATAAAGGGTTTTAAAAGGGTTCTTGGTAACGCTAAGGGTTCCAGTAAGAACTATTTTGATCCAGAGAACCGTTTTTGGAAGAAAGAGTTTATGCATTTTTTTTCGCCAAAACTCTCGCCGAAAGTTCCGAACGAGCAAGCAATGAAACAGAAGAACTTTTGCCAAAAAGAGGAGCCGTGTCTGTTGTTTGGAAATTCTTCGGCTTTAAAAAATCCGACATCGAACAAACAACAATATTCTGCAAATGCTGTCGGGCTAAAGTTGTAGCCGCAGTTCGCACTGCGGGAGAAAAGACGAGTCAAATGTCACTCAAAGACGCGTTTGCTAGGGGGACTGCCTACGACAAGAAAAGCAAACGGTGGAACTATTTATTTTTTCTATTTATTTGGTTCAATATTATTTATGGATGTTGCCTTAATTTATGTTCAGTGGATAAAGAAGTCTTCATTTTGCAGTTACAGGAGACGTATTGTTTACATTGTGTAGCCAGTTGGTTTACAAAAGATGTTTTTTCAAGTTGCAAAACTTGCACAATAAAGGGTTCTGTATTTTGACTGCAACAGTCATGCATTCTGATTCCTTCACATCATTAATACTAGCGTGGACATTAATGTTTTTCTACAATATTCACTCCTCATGACAGTATAATATGTCATTCCAAACTAATTTACTGCAGTAATTATTCTCTAAATTATTAGAAAATTAGGTTAACACCCAGTCGTGCTTGAAAAAAAAAAAATACCGTCAAATACCGTGAAACCGATATCATTTTGAAAAATACCGTGATATACATTTTTGGTCATACCGCCCAGCACTAGATCCTGTGTCACCAGGGACATACTTCCTGATAACACTTACCAATAATGGTGCAAAATACAATTCCTTGTGACTACTGATACAAATACTTTTCATATCCATTTTTTTGTTTATTTGTTTTTTTCTTCTTCTCCAGATACTGTTGATCAAACTGCAACATAATTAACCATGCTGGGGACCTCGCTCTGTTGCGGCAGGCAAAGCGATGTGAGCTCAGGCAGGAGAGTGTGCCTGATATCACTGATCGCCTGGTGGACAGAGCTGAGCCAATACTGCCGCAGAACAACACGGGGCGAGGAAACCACCATCACCCTCATCGATCGACTGCTGCAAACCCTGGGTGGCGCAAATGGCAGAGACCTCATGGGGGTGCCGCTGCTGGACCAGGTCCGAATTGAGCACATCTGGCGTGTGCAGAAACGCCACGTCAGGTGCATCCAGGACGTGCCAGGTGTGCAGCTGTACACCGAGGTTGGCACCACAACAAAGGGAGGGATCATTTTGAAAAGGTACCGCTGTGCCAGAGGGTCCACATCCCTAGAATCCTTTCACTGCCACCTGAACAGGTTCATTCCAGGTTGGTTCTCTTCTATGTTTGATATTTTAAATAATGAATGTTTTTTTTAATTGATTCATTATTCAGATTGAAAAGCAAAACCTTTTTTCATTGGCATTAATATTTTGATGATTCCCAGGAACCAGTGCAAACACACTGAACTTCCAGCTGTACCTCCTGGAAGGCCTGAACAGATGGAACCAGGATCGGGGGACTGCGGCGGTGACCACCAGGTCATCGTCTCTCCTCACGTACGCCGGGGATGTGGCTCATTGTGTCAACACCAACAGCTTGAAGGTGTTTGGCCGTGCATTTGTGCCAACCTTCAGGCCACCTGCCAAATACACTGGTATGTCTAATTATAATCTGGCTAAATAATAGTTTTAGTTTCTGGGTTTTAAGCGTCTTTAAGTAGAACAAGGCTTTATTTGCAAAATGTACACTCATAAAACAATGCAGATACAACTCTGATTTTAAAATTAAATGGTATTTATATAATACATAGTACAACTTGTAATGCATGTGCACATGTTTCTGTTCTTTTTCATAGGAGAGCTGCTTGGTGTTGACTACCTGCTTAGTCAGACTGGACAGCCTCTGAAGTTTCAGCCTGACTCTGAGGAGACAGAAGCCATGCTGGAAGATGTGGATGAGGGCGAAGAAGAAGATGAGGGCTTTGAGGAGGATCAGACACATGACCTTGTTGTGTCAAGTCTCCTTGATGGTCCAAGTTTCTCCTCCTGTCCCTCCTCGGTACCTCCTGCATCCTCCCTGGCTGCTGCCTCCTCACAGCCCGTTATGTCCTCTCTGGTTGCTGCTTCCTCACAGCCCGTTACATCCTCCCTGGCTGCTGCCTCCTCACAGCCCGTTACATCCTCCCTGGCTGCTGCCTCCTCACAGCCCGTTACGTCCTCCCTGGCTGCTGCCTCCTCACAGCCCGTTACGTCCTCCCTGGCTGCTGCCTCCTCACAGCCCGTTACGTCCTCCCTGGTTTCTGCCACCTCACAGCCCGTTATGTCCTCCCTGGTTGATGCCACCTCACAGCCCGTTACATCCTCCCTGGTTGCTGCCTCCTCACAGCCCGTTACGTCCTCCCTGGCTGCTGCCTCCT
The DNA here is from genome assembly GCA_029853015.1 of Chelidonichthys spinosus. Taxonomy (NCBI): domain Eukaryota; kingdom Metazoa; phylum Chordata; class Actinopteri; order Perciformes; family Triglidae; genus Chelidonichthys; species Chelidonichthys spinosus. The sequence continues at coordinate 1,145,501 of CM056827.1, read as the reverse complement.
CACAGCCCGTTACGTCCTCCCTGGCTGCTGCCTCCTCACAGCCCGTTACGTCCTCCCTGGTTTCTGCCACCTCACAGCCCGTTATGTCCTCCCTGGTGGCTGCCACCTCACAGCCCGTTACATCCTCCCTGGCTGCTGCCACCTCACAGCCCGTTATGTCCTCCCTGGTTGCTGCCACCTCACAGCCCGTTACATCCTCCCTGGCTGCTGCCACCTCACAGCCCGTTATGTCCTCCCTGGCTGCTGCCTCCTCACAGCCCGTTATGTCCTCCCTGGCTGCTGCCTCCTCACAGCCCGTTATGTCCTCCCTGGTTGCTGCCTCCTCACAGCCCGTTACATCCTCCCTGGCTGCTGCCACCTCACAGCCCGTTACATCCTCCCTGGCTGCTGCCTCCTCACAGCCCGTTACATCCTCCCTGGCTGCTGCCTCCTCACAGCCCGTTACATCCTCCCTGGCTGCTGCCTCCTCACAGCCCGTTATGTCCTCCCTGGTTGCTGCCTCCTCACAGCCCGTTACATCCTCCCTGGCTGCTGCCACCTCACAGCCCGTTACATCCTCCCTGGCTGCTGCCTCCTCACAGCCCATTACGTCCTCCCTGGCTGCTGCCTCCTCACAACCCGTTAAGTCCTCTCAGGTTGCTGCCACCTCACAGCCTGCTGCCCCTACCCATGTTGCTGCCACCACGCAGCCTGCCACCTCCTCTATGGTTGCTTCCACCTCGCGGCCGGCTACCTCCTCCCTGGTTGCTGCCTCCCCCGAGGATTCAGCGTCGCCTGACGAGTCCGGGGTATGTAAATACATAATAAAGTGTAAAGAAATAAAATCACTGTATCCCACTTTACTGGCCTCAGTTTATGTTACTCATTTAATTTTGTTTTTCTTGTTTCGTATTGCAGGCTGTGGATGACTCTGGTGTGCCAGGCTTGGATAGGGTCGATAGCTTGGCAGAGTGTCTGGTTGAGCTGAGGCTCCAACATTCTCTTGTCCTCTCAAACCAGCAGGTCAGGAGCTTTTATTGTTTTGCTACATTTCCTCTATGTCTTGTCATGCATGTTCACACTTGCATGTTTTTGTATTCTAATGTGCTGTTTTGTTCCCTCTGCTTAGGTGAGCAATATTGTTGCTCTTTGGCAGAACCTGCTGGACTACGACAAGCAGAGGGTGGTGTTCGCTGCCAGGCATCAGAGCAGGCTGGACACAGGGAGGTTCCGTTCTCCTAAAAAGAGACAGGAGTTCACTCCAGGGGTGGAGAGTGTGTGAAGAGGCATGCTCTGACCACCCCTGCCCCAATTGCCCAGTGACCAGTCCCTGCTCCAGTCCCGGGCCCTCAACTGACAATGCTGGGTCCCATGATGTCACATGGCCCTGTCCTTTTCACTGTTCCACAGGCCCTGGGTGTCACCCTCTCCTCTGCTCCTGCTCCTGTCCGAAAACTGACTCGCAAAGTGCAGCACAACACGTGCAAGAAATGCGGGCAGTTCCGGATTGCAGAGACCGGACACAGCCAGTACAAAGGCATATTTTACTGCCCCTCTGTAGAGGCTCTTCCAAAGGAGCAGTGGTTGGAGAACATTAAACAAAATCCTAAATGATTATGACTTTTTGGTATGTTTTTGTTTCACCAGTTCAGAAGCCAAAGACCAAGTCATAGATTTGCAATATTAATATTGTCTCAGTTCTATTCATTCTTATGGTGAATTTTTAATTACACACTAGGTGGAGCTCGGTGCAAAACATGGTGAGCTTCAATGCAATGCTCTAATAATTAATAATCTAGTTTTTAGTTTAGTTCTAGTTTTTTAATACTAATGTATTAACATTTAAATATATTACACAAGTCTTATAAGTAACGTCTTCAATAAACTCAAGTTTACAAGGGCAACACAAAGACTTTTAATGTGCATATTATACAACTTAATTCTGCCAAGGCCGGGACTCGAACCGGCGCTCCTGTGCATGGCTTTCTCCTCATTAAAAACAAAAAGAAAACAAATTTTAATGAATTCAAAAACATGGGGGCTAAATCATTTTGTTTTCATTTCATTTTTTCCCTTTTTCTCTCTTTTTTCCTCTCTTTTCTTCTCCCCCCCTTCTTCCATTTCTCTCCCCCCCCCCCCCCCCCCCCCCCCCCCGTAACAGACTATTGTTCCCCAGCTTGGGCATGGTCAGAAATAACAATAGGGTGGTAATTAACAGTAAGTACATTGGGAATTAGTTTAGAATCAATAAAATAATAATCAATCCGAGAGAAAGACTGATGCATCTGTGAAAAGAAGGAATATTCCTTGGTGTGAGGGTTGTAAAATCTCCAAGGATCAACGCAACCATTTTTGGACATGAAATCAGAAAGAGACCTCGACATTAATGATGGGGTCAGAGTTCGTGGGTTAGAGCGATCTAAATTGGGATTAATTACACAATTCATGTCCCAACCAATTATAAGGAGATTGTTATTCAATGAGGGAAGACATTCAAAAAGCTTGTTCATAAAATGCAGATCATCGAAATTGGGGGCATATATGTTAACTAATAAAAGGGGAACATGGAATAATGTACCTGAAACAATTAAGTATCTGCCATTTTTGTCTGATATAACCTTAGAAGCTGAGAACTGAATTGACTTACCAATTAAAATAGCAACCCCCCTGGCTTTAGAATTGAAATTTGAGTGAAATACTTAGAAACCCAAGGACATTTAAGTCTGACCTGGGGCCTCATTTATAAACGTTGCGTACGCACAAAAGAAGGCGTACGCCACTCTACGCAAACCGTGGAATTTATAAAAAGAGAACTTGATGGGAAAATGTGCGGTCCTCCACGCCAACTCTGACCCATGCGTATGCACATAACTGGGGTAATGAGAAACTGCGCCACTGATGGCAGAAGAAAGAAACGGGAGAAACTGTGTGAAACTGATACTGATCGTTTAAAATAAATAGTTATATTGCCTCTCATATATGAACAGTTCATTTGCAAGAAATGTAGCCATAAAAAAAACACTATTTCTACAATGAATAACATACTCCCTGGAGTGCACACAGGAAACATATGATTTAGGACAATAGTAATACAACAGCAGGGCAAAGTATGTTCACACTGATATGAATGCAGTGTAATATATTAATATCCTATATCATGTAGCCCATTCCGATTCATCTCCGTTTTCAATGCATAACGCATAAAACACTTTGTAACTGTGTTTTGTTGCCATACTAATAGAGACTATAATTATCTTATATTGTTAGTCTGAAGAACTGTTAGTTAATTGGGGTAATCCTCACACGTGTAGCAGATACCACCTAATAGATGGGCATATAAAGGCAGGTACTCACAATCCGTCATGACGCACAATGGCTGCTTTGGCACTGTTAGAGGATGTGGCAAACGGAAGGATATGGAGGGAGCGGAACTTCCGAGACCAGCAAGATCCACTGGCCAACAGTGATGAGTGGCTGATGAGCCGTTTCCGATTCCCACGAGCTGTCTTCTTGGATCTGTGTGCGGCATTGGGCCCAGCCTTATGCGGCATTCACACCGGACGCGATAGACGCGAATACAATCGCGTGAGACGCGTGTATCGCGCCGCTTGATCATTTTGGACTATTCGCGTCATTCGCGCATGACGCTCATTTTTAAACCGGTGCTGCTCTAGCGGGGGAAACGAAGGCAGCGCCGGCGGGGAGCCGGCAGGTCACGTCGGCGGGCCCTCCTCCTCCGCCTCGGGGTACCCGATGCCAGAGTCCGTGAGCCTCCTCCGGGAGCCACGTCCGTTGCACCTCTCCCCAGAGTCGGGGCCACATTCGACTACGATCTCAGATCTGACGAGACAACCCGCTAAGCATATTACTAAGCGGAAGAAAATCAACTATCTAGGATTCCCTCAGTAGCGGAGAGCGAAGAGGGAAGAGCCCAGCGCCGAATCCCCGTCCGACGGGCGGGCGGACGTGGGAAATGTGGCGTACGGAAGACTGCTTGCCCGGTGTCGCTCGGGGGCCTGAGTCCTTCTGATCGAGGCTCAGCCCATGGACGGTGTGAGGCCGGTAACGGCCCCCGTCGCGCCGGGGTCCGGTCTTCCCGAGTCGGGTTGTTTGGGAATGAGCTCAAACATATCTTTGACATGTATTGATACAAACACACATACTGATATAAGATAATGTCAGCTTATATATCCGCCTGGCTGATTTATTTGCAAGCTTAATGACAGCTTATTGGTCTGTGTCAATATTTAGACATTTGAATCCACCAGGAATTAACAAACCAAATCCCCCCAAAAACCCAAAGAAATAAAGCTTCCTCAAGAGACGACGAAGCAAATGACTAAAAACAGCTAAAAACAGCTAAAAACAGCTCATCTGTCTGTCAGCTCATCTGTCTGTCGGCTTGAACTCGTCGCTGATTGGATGTTGCGGTGCGATGCTGCCTGTAAAGTTCAATATTTTCAACTTTATTTGCGTCGCTTCATACGCGCCATCGCGTCAGACGCTCCATTCGTTTCATTCGCGTCAGACGGCCCATTCGCGCCACGTCTCATCGCGCCAGACGCTCCATTCGCACCGCCTCCGCCTAAATCGCGTGTCTTCGCGCCATTTACATTGATTTTCAATGTAGAGTCGCCGCTCAATTCGCGTCTATCGCGTTCGGTGTGAACGCCCCTTTAGAGAGGAGCACCCGCAGAAACCACGCCGTGCCAGTCCCGCTCCAAGTGCTTACAACACTCAGGTTTCTGGCAACCGGCACATTCCAGAGGGAATTGGCAGACAGGTCAGGGATATCCCAGCCAACCTTCAGCCGTGTCATGCCAGACGTGTTAGGAGGTATAATTGGTTTGTCGAATCAGTACATAAAGTTTCCTTATACGGTGGGTGAACAGGCAAATAAAAAAGCACAATTTGCAGCAATGTCCTGTTTCCCAAATGTAATCGGTGCCATTGACTGCACTCATGTTGCTATAAGGGCACCGAGTGAGAATGAATTTGCTTTCATTAATCGTAAGTAGTGGTGCAACGGGTCACGGATTACCCGTGATCCGTATGGATCAACCTCACGGGTCGGGATGGACGTGATCCGCCGATCAGCTGACAAATAATAGTTGTGCGTTCACGTGATCGGCACATGCATAATTAATTATATATAATGTAGGCTACTTAACATTTAGCGTGGAAGCATGGCGAGCGGCGGAGCGGAGTTGGAGAAGCCTCCTGCCTCCTTTAAATCCGCTGTATGGGAGCACTTTGGCTTCCCTGTGCACCATGAAAACGGGAAAAGGTTGGTGGACAAAACAGCCAGTCGGCACTGTGGCACCAGAATGGCCTACGAACACGGCAACACCTCAAGCATGGCCAGCCACGTGAAGCGACATCATCCTGGCGAGTCGGGAGTAAAAATAAAAGATGCGCAGCAACCGCTTCTCTGCAATGCATTTAAGCAGTGCTTTCCTGCAGGCTCTGACCGGGCAATAGCCATCACCATATCGATTGGGGTGTTTATAGCGGCAGACATGAGGCCATACTCCGTTGTGGAGAATAAAGGCTTTAAAAAAATGATTAAGGTGCTTGAGCCACGGTCTGCAAAAAGGTCTACACTCTCCCCAGGCAATGAAGACATCCTCATCTTTTTGAAAAAGAATTTGAAGTTATAAATCCAGGTCTGCTGTGCTTCCTTTTGACACAGGTTTTTTATTTTATTTAGAATCCAATCCATGTTCTGAGAAGGAATTATACTACCTCAGTTTGCACTTTATTTTGTTTTAAAATATTTCATTTGAGTTAAGTTATTAAGTTGATTTAAGTTATTATTATTTTATATTTTACTATGCTTAGGAAGCAGGATTATTATTTTGTTTTTACACATGTTACGCCTGTTATTCACTGTTGAATGTTAAAAAATAAAACCAAAAAGCAATTGAAAGCTAAGTCACATTTGTCTTGTTATAATTTTATTGTTATTTTTTTAATGACCAAAGCCGTGACCCGTGACTCAAAAACCGTGACCCGATCCGACCCATGAGTGTTGTGATCCGTTGCACCCCTAATTGTAAGCATTACCATTCCCTCAATGTCCAACTTGTATGTGATGCAGACATGTTGCTCACAAATGTAGTGGCTTGGTGGCCTGGGTCAACCCATGATTCATTTATACTGAGACACAGCAGTGTTGGGCGCAGACTGGAGGCCGGCGCTGTACGTGATGGGTGGCTTCTAGGTACGGATAATTAATGTGGAAATCCTGAGACTTGCAATTCTGTACCAGTGTTTAACCCGTTCACCGACCTTGCAGGCAACAGTGGATACCCGGTGGCTTCTCACCCCTTTTCCCAACCCACAGAGCGCAGAGGAGAGCACCTACAATCTGCGCCACAGCCAGGCGCGCAGTATTGTAGAGCGCACCATCGGGCTCCTGAAGGGCAGGTGGCGGTGTCTCGACAGGACAGGGGGAACGCTAGCCTACAAGCCCGAGAAGGTCTGCAACATTGTCAGAGCGTGTGCTGTGCTGCATAACGTGGCAAAACTGAGGGATGTGGCCCTGTCCCACGACGCTGATCGTCATGGCCCCGACCCGGACCCCTATCCCCAGGCATTTGAGCCAAACGCCTGCGTTTGGATGTGATGCGTCGCTTATGAAAATACAGGTATGGAAACAAATAATCATTTATTGATTAACTCCTTGATGGTGGTGTTGAGCTCGGACAGGACACGTTTTATCTCCCGCAGTTCTCCAGCAACTTCGTTGATTGCAGTGACTGTGTCTCTCTGTGTCTGCAGGACTGCATCTGAGAGGACACGGCTGCTGGAGGGCTGGGATGCACGAGGTGCAGTGGAGACGCTGGGCGCACGTGGCTCAGCTGCAGCACCACTGACCTCGCTTGGACCCGCAGCAACTACAAAAATAATGTTGAATAAAGTCACTTGTTATGTGAACGGAGTCTCAATCGTTTCTGTACATAAATGGGTGAACACAACTTTAATGCATTTGGTTTACAGTCATTTCAAATATGGGAATACAAATTACATACCTTGGTCTTCTGCTTCTTGTGGGCCGGCATCGGTGTCCCCCTCCACCTCCGTCACCACTCCACTCAGGATGGAGTCCCCGATGATCCCCGCCAGTTTTTCCTCCAGCGGGGTGAGCTCCGGTTGGCCCGTGCCCCCGCCCGTGGCACAGATGCTCTGCCTGTGTGCCGCCAGGCGCTTTTTTGCGTCTTCTTTGATGTCGTTTCTCAGAATATTTATAGGCAAATATGGGCGTGGTATGGCCCGCACACAGGTGCGCCACATTTAGAGTGGATTGTGATTTATGAAGGGAAATCGGCGTAGGACGTGCGTGCGCACTGTTTTACGTCAATCCTACGCGCAATTTTATAAATGAGGCCCCCTTTGGTGCGGTTTGGTGGGTTTCCTGTAGAAACACTAGATCAGCTTTAAGACGCTTCAAATGTGCAAATATCCTATCTCTTAATTGGACTCCCCATGCCTTTAATATTCCAGCTCAAAAATCTCACAGAAGACCCAATATGTGGGATAGCAGAAGCACTAGGATTTGAGGCCATTTTTTAAGTTCTTAGAAATAGAAATAGACTGAATGTGGGCCCCCAAGAGGAAGAAAAGAGAAAAAAAGGAAGAGAGAGAGAGAGAGAGAGAAAAAAAACCACTTGCAGAACACAGCCCCCACCCCCCACCCGACCCCATAGCACTTACCATGACCCCATCCCCAAACGATGGAGAACCCAGTGCTAACACCACAAGGAGTTGGATCCCTAAAACAAATGCTTACGGCTTTAAGACTAATAGAAACAGTCAGGCTTCGGTTTGAGCTCCTGCAAACCTAGCAACATTTGGTAACAAGGCACTAATCAAGTCCAAGTTAAACTGAGAACCACTGAAGAGTGAGAAAAGAAAGAAAAAAAAAAGAGAACGGGACAAAGCCCATGAAGACGTGAAGTCCATATGAATTGAAAAAATAGTTACTGTCAATATTAATTGTGAAGAGTCACTACATCAGTGTTGTGTAAGTTATCCCAGCGACCTGATGAATGCACTGGCTTCTTCTGGGGCCTCATTTATAAAACTGTGCGTAGGATCCTTACTAAAAGTGTACGTATGCCCAAAAGCCAAAGTTTGCATTTTGTATGCAATGTTCCGTTTATAAATCACCTACAAGTGTGCGTACCTGAATCCCACCCTGTACATGCCCACATTTTACTATGTTAATGAGCCGGTATGCCACTGATGCCGTCCTGCAACTTCAGCGAGACACAATCACCGCCATCAACAACGTTCCAGATGAGCTACGGCAAACGCGCACTGTGATTAATAAAATAATACATTTACAATGAACATTGATTGTTGTCTTCCTTATATTACAAACGCATAACATCCTCACGGATTCTTGCGCCCTGTTGATACCCCTCCAGTCGGGCAGGGGGCCGTGGCTCTGGGTCATCGATAAATTTGCGCTCTCCACGCTCTACGACTGAGCGCGCACGAGCGTGCCACTCATTATAGTGCATTTCCTCTGCGCTCTGGTGGTTTAAAAACGAGTGTAGCAGGATGAGCATGTTGTCTTGTTTTCCCTCTCGTTCTTTTTGTTTACATTGGTTACTATGGTTTCCGTTACTCATTGGTTGTAACGCCGGTACAAAAGCGGTAGTCCGCCCACCGGTTCTTCCGCTGCGCTTCCATTGTCACCTGCGTCATTTCCGGGTCGGAGGTTGTGTGCCCGACAGGGTGATTGGCTGTGTTCGAAATGCCATACTAACGTACTGCCTACTACATACTCAACGTGTATGTACTGCATACTGCCTACTAAATTAACGTTTGAGTATGCTGCTACCCTTAGACTGTTCACATGGAAGTATACACATCTCATACTACATTTTTTTGTTTTTTTTTTAACTTTATTGACTTCTCGTCCTCATCTTCTCTCACGTAACGGAATGGATTACGTTAGCGGTTCTAGCTCCCGTTTAATGGAAATGACTTATCAAAATATAAAGCATGATAATTATTACAGTTAATTAAATATTTTTAAATATTTTTAAGTCAAATTACAACTGTCAAATGTTTTCTACAGTTTATTATATATGTGCGCTCCCACGCTTTCCCTCTTCCTCTTACCTGAGTAGCTTCTTCACTCGCCATCGATCGCGACTATTAAGCAGCTTTTATCGATCATTAATCGTCCGTTCATAGATCGTATTATACCTCTGACCACGGAACACCAGCACCTTCACCGACGGAGACGATGGAGGCAATCTGCCCGTCGGAGGAGCTACATTATTCACATACATGGAATTTGAATTTCCCTCTGAAGTAAGTAATATGACTTATCTGGTTTAAATATGTTCCTTTATTATTTGATTATCAATAGATGTGCATATGCATGCATAAACAAATGTAGGCTACATGTACGCTAATATAAGTGGTTTTAATAATATCATGTATGAGTTTCGTGTAATAAAAATAAACAAGTACAAGCAAGTGGGATATTAGTGAATAATTTATTAGACAAATAATCCATGTTATATATACTGGTTGCAATACGTGTATGATAAGAAGGAATAAGTAGTTTATCAACAATGAATAGGAAAGCATTCAGAATAAATGTAATATCTGATGTTTTCTGTTACAGGTTGGTGCCAGACGGCTGTACTGCAGGTCAATCCTCATGTTCTCCCGATGGGCCTCTACTTCGGGAAGGGGATTTAAGAAAGGACTTCTGTCTTTCAAGGCGTTCCACGGAGAACCTCGTCCACTGCTTACTAACAGAACAGATGGGTTCCATGTCCATAGTTTCACGGTGGTGATGGGGTGACAGCGACGAAGCCAACGAGCCACTCCAGCAGTCCTGGGACATCCTCAGAGGCTCCAGCAGTCCTGGGACATCCTCAGAGGCTCGTAGCTGCAGTGTCTGCTCCAAATGTCCAGATCCCTGTGTTGCAGGAACATGATTATTGTTGAGGTTTTATTTGTGTTTATCAGTGGGCAGTTTATAAGTAATACCACACAGTAGAAGTTCTTACAGACAAATGTTTCCTGTTTAATCTTTTACGATTATATTGTTGTGTACAAATCTAAATAATAAATATCTGAATATATATATGATTGTTGACTCATGTTTTAGGCCTGCAGGTCTATTTCCCTCCTGCTCTGCAGGAGAGACCCTGCTGCAGTGGTTGGCATCATGGCTGAGGAGATGGGGTGTAGTGGGGTAATAGCAGGTCTTTGCTCCATCTCCTCATCCATGACAACAAACACTTCCAGTGTGCAGCAGTGACCTCTCCTCCCTCAGTGCTGACATCTTCAGTTCCTATAAACAACATATACATACATACAAACACTTATCGTAATCATTGTTTAGATCAACTATTCACCACTAGACATATATTAGAATATGTACTGTAATACTGTTCCACATGGGATATTACCCAGCACTGACTTTGCCTGATTATTAATAAGAAAGACAACTTCATCTTGTTTCTTTTATGCTGTAGTGTTCAATACTTTAAACTGCTTCCAACTCACCTTGTATTTCTGCTTCATCTTCCCACTTCTTCTTTGTCCATCCGGCTCCACCTTCCCTCCATCCCATGTTCTTCAATAAACATCCTATATGAAGAACAGCACGTAGAAAAGTGTTACAGTTCATTGATGATTTCTTGCCGACTAAAATAACTGTTCAACAGAACGTTTCAGGTAGACATCTCAGGAGAGCAGTAGGCTACATCTCCCATCTATATACACTGGTGTTCAACCTTATATCATTGAGAAGCTAAATATGCAACAGTAGTAAGCCCTGAGAATTATCACATTTAACACCACATTTTCTTAAGTGAAGCCTCTCAGAGCAGCATCCCTCTTGCCGGTCAACGTCTCCTCATCGTTCCTTCCACCGGATGAGGTGCTCGGTGTCTGTATCCGTCCCTTTAACGAACGGTGCACCGCGTTATTAACCACCGTTAGTAAATATATAACCACGGTTTAACATAAGCACTATATTCTTAGTTAACGTCGGTAAAAACGTCACATTTGCCGCTTCGGTTACGCTCGCTAACTTCTATGGTAAATTCTAGTCAGTAGGCTAGCCGGCTGGCAGGACCTTCGATTCGTAACGTTAACGTACACTTCCAACCACAATAAAGTAACGTTCATTATCAATATGATTTAAAAGTCAGCTGGAAACATAAAAATCACGTTACAGTATACTTACATGTGTACGCGGTTTGTGTCGGTCTGTCGCCAGAATCACCGCAATCGCTATGTCTTCCTGTATTATTTCAAGAGTCTAGAAATCTGCTCGCGTCCTTCCCTTACATGAGTGGGGGAGAAAAGACTGACCCTAATAACAATGGGCCAATATCTAGGCTGTCTTGTTTGGCAAAAACGTCGGAATCCATTGTTTGCTAACTGAAAGATTTTCTTTCAAATAACTATTTTGTCTGTGCATTAATCTGGTGTTAGAGCTAACCATAGCACTATCTCTACAATCACTCTGGTTACCAATAACATTGTCTTTGCCTTAGATAATAAGAAACACTGTGCTGCCCTGTTAATTGATCTTAGTAAAGCCTTTGATACAGTCGACCATTCTTTATTGTTGGATAAATTGGCGAGCATTGACCTTACTGGAAATGCTTGTAAGTGGTTCCTTAATTACCTATCTGATCGATTTCAATGTGTGAAACGAGGTAATGTCCAATCTGGTTTCTTACCCAAAACCAAAGTGTGTAATTGTGGGTTCGCTTGGCCGTGGGCTGGCCGGTGTTTGTGTGAGCTCCAAGGGCTCCAAGGGCTTTTCAGACAGCCTTGGGGGCACAAGTGCCGACAAATCAGCGATGTTCAGGTGTGTATTTACCGGCTGGATTCCGAGCAGCGGGTCTTAGAGTTTTGAGTCCGACGGTGCAAAGTAAAATTCCGCTGCTGCTGAGAAACTAGTCCCTCAAAAAATGGATGATTTGTGCGATGCGGGTAGTTTTTGTTTCAAATATTATTCTATTAACACAGATATGTACATCGACAGTCTAGTGTTTTAATTGATTTGCCTCGGGTGCACCGGTATGAGTGTTTTTAATGCCAGCTAGAACGATTGACTTGCGCTATAGCACAAGCGAACTCGGCAACTAGAATGAAATTTCTTGAAAATGTCCCCAGACGTCTCAAACACACCGGCTGACTTGGAAAATAGGTATTATGTCCAAAATTCCGAACTATCCCTTTAAGTTTCACTTTCAGTTGTGAATCAGTTCATTTCTGACAACGCGTTTTTTCTTTTCTTTCGGATGAGGCGCGGTGACGAACACTTATAATGTAGAGAAAACTCCGATGCTCTCGCCCCGAGATAACAGATAACAAAATAGATTTGTTTTGTTGCTGCATGGAAACTTCAGCGAGAAATCAGGGATGTGGCGTGAGAGAGAAACCAATCAAATACGTGTGTCTCACGGCCAATGCGTGAGTCGGTGCTTTCTTTTCTACTGAAAAACACTGAACGTGTACAAGGTTCACTGGTTAAACTAACTAGCTGACAACTCAAATATGTTGCGTGAAATGTGTGGAATATGGTGGAATTCGTTGGTGTACTGGATAATACAAAAACAAGTATGACGGTTCGTCTTCCAAAAAAAACGAACATTGAAATAAACGGAGGAAGTCCTCTTGGTTCGCTTATAATCTCTGACTGGCTGCGCACCAATCACATCACACATTTCCATGTTTTGGAGGAAGTAGGACATATGGGAGCTAGCTTAGTTAGATAGCAAACTGCTAAAGCGGTGGCTAACTTATTTCAACAGCATGTATGTATTTTATTGCAAGTAGTTATTGCAACGTTGGAACACATATTAGATACTTTAGTTCGGTATCTGTAAATTGCTTCCTAATGAGACATATGCTGGGCTAGCGTTATCTCAACTTCCCAGTTTGCGCTGCTAGCATTTGCAATCGGTGTGGGGCAGCCTGCTGAGGTACGTTACCACTGCCTTTCTTTGACGTGTTTAACTTATTCTAACCGATATATTGTTACGTGTTGAATACCTACTAATAAGTTATCATTATAAATGTAGCCGATTTATTCCAGGTCTGTGTGATAGAGAGAAAGTCCCTTACTTCCGTTAATGTTCCTCATTAGTAACGTTATATCAATGTCAATGACTTGATTTCAGTCGAAACGCACCTTTCGGATAAGTTTGCTGAGCTCACATACTTCTAACGGTACACCACCATGTACACGACTACACTATTAAATGAATCGAGTGTATCGCAGCGATACAATGGCGTGACAACAAGGCAATAAAAGAGCAAATCCGCACCACCCCAGTTGCAGCTTTGAGAAGTCTCAATTTAACTGTTGATTTTCATCGCCAGTAGGTTCATTATGAAGACCAATAAATCATACAAGCTCGTGCTGCACAAGAAAGGGTTTGGTGGAAGTGGTAAGAAAGAACTTGCATTCATGCAAGTTAATATTTCTCTTTTATTTATTGTTTTACTTTGATGAATTGTTTTACAAATTAACTTTTCATTTGAGCAGATGATGAGTTGGTTGTGAACCCAAAAGTATTCCCTCAAGTCAGTCTCAAGGATATAATCGAGATTGCACACCCCACAGATGAATACAGGTGAGCTTGTGTGGATCATAGTTTACATGCTGTTACCCAACTGAGCCTATAATCTAGTATTGTCCCTTTTCCAATTCCCAGTCCTCTCCTGCTGCAAGTGAAGAGCCTAAAAGAAGATCTTCAGAAAGGTAAACATGTATTATGTCTGCTATAATTCAAGAATTGCTGTGTATAGAGCTGAAACATCAGTTTTAGATAATCGATTAAAGGGAATATGTCATCATCTTTAATGTTCCAAAAACATTGTTTTCCTCAAATGGTCTGTCTTAAATATACCTGTATTCAAACTCTGGTTAAAGGGATAGTTCTGAATTTTGGACATAAGACCTATTTTCCAAGTGAGCCGGTGTGTTCGAGACGTCTGGAGACGTTTTCAAGAAATTTCATTCAGTTCTTCTAGTTGCCGAGTTCGCTTATGCTATGGCTAGCGCAAGTCAATGGTTCTTAGCTAGACAGGCATTAAAAACCGTCTTGCCGACTCCACAGTGCACCCGAGGCAAATCATTTAAAACACTAGACTGTCGATGTACATATCTGTGTTGATAGAATAATATTTGAAACAAAACTAACCTTGCATCGCATGGATTATCCATTTTTTGAGGGACTAGTTTCTCAGCAGCAGTGGAATTTTACTTTGCTCCGTCGGACTCAAAACTCTAAGACGCGCCGCCCGAAATACTGCCCATAAATAGGCAATCAAACCGGGCCAAACTGTCGGCACTTATACCCCCAAGGCTGTCTGAAAAGCCCTCGGAGCTCACTCAAACACCGGGCAGCCAGCAGCCACGCAAACCCACAATTACGCACTGCGAACCTGGACCTCTGCTCCATCCATAGACCTGTAAACCCGCGGACGCGTTGCGGGGGATTCCCTCCTGCCACCACCAGTCTCCGTTTGTTCGGTCCCGGTTCTCAGCTCCAGCGGGGGCTATCTCGGTCTCCACAGATGGTCGTTCACGTTCTGCCCTTTGAGCATCCCTCTCGTGCAATTCTTCCTCTATATATTCAGTCTCGTACAGGTACGGTTGGGTTTGGGTGGAAAAAAACTCCTCATCAGAGTCTCTCAAAGTTTCAGTATATTCTCCAAAAGTGTCCATTTCTGTGAGATTGAAGAAACTAGCACTGCAGGCTACTCTGCGTCTGTAGCAATGACAGCAGGTAAACAAACTATTATAGCACCGGTAACTTATAAGTGCTAGGTGATATCACTCCGCCGCTGCCATAGCCTACTAGGAAGTATGACACGCTGCTGCTGCATGGTTGGTTTTATTTCAAACATTCTATCAACACATATGTACATCGATAGTTTGCCGTTACAATTGATGTGCCTCGGGTGCACTGTCGAGTGGGCAAGACTGTTTTTAATGCCAGTGGTCTGGGTTTGCGGTGAGTAATTGTGGCTTCGCGTGGCCGTGGGCTGCCCGGTGTTTGAGTGAGCTCCGAGGGCTTTTTTTTTTTTTTTTTTTAGAAATATATTTATTGGCTTTTCAAATTTTTCAACAAATAGACACATAGTCAAATACAAATATTCACATATAAAGCAAATAAAAAACAAATCACAAGTAAATAATTATACTTGTCCCCACACTTTAAAGAACATTTTCATTTTCCCCTTGGAGGCATATGTCAATTTTTCTAAAGCTAAACAGTTGGAGAGGCTTTTGAGCCAATGACTCACTGTCGGAGTCTCTGTACTTTTCCATGTGACTGCTATACAGTGTTTAGCCAGTAGGGAGCAGAGAATAACAATTTTTTTGTTCAAACTTGACAACTGTAAATCTGGTGGAAGTACTCCAAGGATAAAAATGCAGGGGCAGACAGGCAACACGGTGCAAATCACATCTGAAATAGTTTCAATTACCTTTTCCCAAAAACTTTTAATATTAGGGCAGCTCCAGAGGCAGTGAAACAATATTCCTTCTTCAAGACCACATTTAATACATACATCTGGGTTATTATTATCAAAGCGATGTAGCAGAGAGGGAGTTATGTATGTACGCATGATCCATTTAAATTGTAAAAGTTTGTATCTGGTATTGATAGTCTGGGTTTGTGCATCATGGCAAACTCTTCCATTCGTCCTCAGTTATCTCTACATCCAAATCTCTAGACCAGGCCAATCTACTTTTATCTGATGATTCTTTAGATTCATTCACAAGGATCTTGTAAATCAGAGAGACCTGTCCGCGTCCTTTAAGGTGATCAATAACAGCCTGTTCGAGAGTAGACAAAGGTGGTCTATAGGGGGACTGTTAAAATATAACTCCTAATTTGTAGGTATTTGAAAAAATGTTTTGAAGCTATATTATAGATTGTTTTTAAATCATCAAAACTGTAAAGCAGACCATCCTCATTATACATATCCATAACTTTACTAATCCCTCTCTCTGCCCACAATTTAAAGCCGAGGTCCTTTTTGCCTGGAGAAAATCTGCTATTTCCCCAGATCGGAGTAAAGCCTGAAATACCTGGGACTATTTTAAAGTAGGATTGAATTTTATACCAGACTCTTATTGTATTCTTGACGAATGGGTTATGGGTGTCTTTAAGCAGATTTTTCACTGTATTAGAATACAGATAGAGCTTTAGTGGGAGAGGAGATGTATTGGCATTTTCTATTGAGACCCAGGGTATTGTGGAGTTGTCTGAGAACCAGAACATTGCTGCACTAATCTGGGCCGCCCAATAATACCAGATAAAGTTTGGAACTTTCAGTCCTCCTCTTTCGAATGGCAAGTAAAGTAGGGCGAGTCTAAGCCTTGGGCGTTTGTTGTTCCAAATAAAGTTTGTTGTCATTTCTTTCAATTTGGGGAATAGATTAGAAGGGGGCTGCAAAGGGATAGATTGGAATAAATATAAAAGTTTTGGTAGGATATTCATCTTAATCATGTTGACACGGCCAATCATAGAAATGGGAAGCTCTGACCATCTTTTAAGGGATTCTGATACTGATTTTAAAATTGGATCGTAGTTTGTATGAACTATGTCGTTGATATCTGGAGTTATTTTTATTCCTAGATAGGTAAAGCCATGAGGTGAGTTATGAAATGTATTCACTAATGGGGGGTTGTCCCTCTCAGTCTTCCTAAAGAACATAATATTAGATTTTGTGTTATTCACCTTATAACCAGAGATACTTCCAAAAGTGTCCAACAATTCTATAAGTGTTGGTAAGGATTGCGCTAAGTGTCTCAAGAATATAACAATATCATCAGCAAAGAGGCCCAGACGGTGTTCATAATTTCCAATTGTAACTCCTGTTATTGAGGGGTGGGATCTGATTGTCATTGCTAGGGGTTCGATCGACAGGACAAATAAGAGAGGTGACAATGGGCACCCTTGTCGGGTACCCCTGGTTAGTGTAAAGGGTTCTGAAATAATTGTGTTTGTCAGAACTTCAGCAGTGGGATTGTTGTAGAGCAGTTTTATCCATTTAACAATGTTTTCTCCAAAACCGAATCTGGGCAATATTTCAAATAAGTTAGGCCATTCTACTCTGTCGAAGGCTTTTTCAGCATCCAGGGATAGAATGGCCGCATCTGGTCTTTCCTTTTCGTTGTGAACAACATTGAGCACCCTTCTTAAATTTTGAAACGCCTGTCTGCCTCTAACGAATCCATTTTGGTCTACATGAATTAGACTTGGCAGGAGATTGTCTAGCCTCTTTGCTATGACCTTGGCTATAAGCTTTGCATCAGCATTTAAAAGTGATATGGGTCGATATGATTCACATTCAGATGGTGGTTTACCCGGCTTCAGAATGTTCATAATAATAGCTTTAGAGAGAGAAGGTGGCAAAGAATTTATTTTGAATGCTTCTTCAAGCATGTCCAGAAAGGGAGGCAGCAGCTTGTCCTTAAAAGTCTTTAATATATCGATGGGAAGTCCATCCGGGCCTGCCGCTTTTCCCCCCTTCATAGCTGCAAGTGCAATTACTAGCTCTGAAAGCTTCATTGGACTGTCGAGAAGTTCCTGGTCCTCAACAGAAAGAGTTGGAAAATCAAGACTGTCCAGAAAACTGGTTCTTGTGATCTTGTTCGTGTTACTAGGCAGTTCAGATTTATAGAGTTTTTCATAATATAACTTAAATCTCTCATAAATTTCCTTTTGGTCATTTGTAACAACTCCAATTGAATTTTCAATTTCGTGGATCATTTTCTCATTCTGTAATTTTTTAATTCGCCAGGCAAGCAGTTTCCCGGCTTTTTCCCCCTGGTCATAAAAGGACTGCTTTCATTTATTTAAATTAGATAGGGCCTTGTTTACTGACTGTTCATTATAATGGGCTCTCAGTATGGTTAGTTTATGTTCAAGTGCTGGGGTATGGTTAATTATGACCTCACCTTCCAACTCTTTAATTTGGTTTTCAATTTCTGTCATTTTGTTCTTGAACTGTTTAGATTTAAAGCTGGTATAGCTAATGATCTGGCCTCTTATATACGCCTTAAAAGCTTCCCATCTAATTAAGGAAGAGGTTTCAGTGGTATTGACAAGAAAAAAAAAATCTATATGTTGGTCAATGAAGCGGATACATTTGTGATCCTGCAACCATCTAGTATCAAATTTCCATCTTGGAGGTCCAGAGAGTTCTTTGGTAGCACTGTACTCAATAGTTACGGTAGCATGATCGGAGATGATTATGCTATTGTAATAACAATTTTTCACATTTGGTACTAAAATTTTGGAGAACAGGAAGAAATCCAATCTTGAGAATGTTTTATGCGTAGTCGAATAACATGAAAACTCTCTTGTCTGGGTTACGCTCCAGCCAAACATCGCAAAGGCCCAACTCTTCCATGAAGTTAAGGATTATTTTCCTCGATTGATTGTGGGAGGAGACCTGGTTACCATTATGATCAAAATCTGGATTTAACGCACAATTGAAATCCCCACCTATAATAATATCCCCTCTAAGTGAGGCAAGTGTTAGGAAAATATTATTATAAAATTGTGGCTCATCTTTATTAGGGCCATAGACATTTACTAAAATAAGATTTTGACCAAAGAGAGAGCCCTGTAATATAATGAACCTGCCCCCGGGGTCTAGAGTGGTGGTATTGACCTGAAATGGTATTGACTTGTGAATTAGGATGGCCACCCCTCTAGCATGGGATGAGAAATTAGCCACAAAGACCTGACCTTGCCACCTTCTCCTTAACCTGATAACTTCACCTGAAGTTAAATGTGTCTCCTGTAGGAGTACTATTTTAGAACCCAAGTGTTTAAGCCTTGTCATGCCTTGTTTTAATTTGACCAATCTACCCAGGCCTCTGACATTCCAAGAGGATATTTTACTAGCCATGTAAACTTTGATAAATAGATCTGTCAAAAGGGACCATCCTGAGTCTGAGTGGCTGTATCACCGTATCAACAAGCTTTACAAAAGAGGTTGAACAACAGGTCAAAATAACCATAAGACAAATTGTGAGAAATCCAAAAGGAAAAAAAACAAACAAACAAAGACAAAGCAAACACACGAAAAAGCAACATCGACATATAACAATTTGCTAGAACCTGCAAAACAACCACAGTTAACACCTGTGTCATCGACCTAACGACTGCCTTCTATCTACAGTCAAAACTAAATTATTACACCAACTTCCTTGGCTTTTGTTGATCCTGCAAAGAGGAGCAACGGAAATAAATCTAACTCGTTTACGCTTTATCTATGACTATTAGTCTACGTAATATAAAGACCCTTTGAATATACAGGATTTCTTATGAAATTAAAATTGTAAATGTTGATTTGCTCAGGTTGACTTGGATTAATAATCAACTAGGTGTAAATAATAGCTTATGTTTCTGTCTCTTAATATTGTTGCACGAAACAGTTTAAAGGTAGATGGAAGAAACAAACAGAAAACTATGCACTGCGCAAATTAACAGATAATTGTAAAGTATATAATGTCAAGATTACCACCCAAAGTATATTATATTTGCATGTGCTGTCTAATGATGAAATAATCTAAAAGTCCATGCTCACATCTCAAGAGAGGGGGATTTCAGTCATCATTGAAATAATCTCCCCGCTGCATCGGGGAGATGGCTGCATCGCAGGTGACAGAGTCAGACACTGGCAAGCGTGGTTTGTTGGGCTCCGCGCTGAAAGTTCTGTCTCTACTTATCAACGTTCTATGCGTGTTTAAGATAAACAACTCGCCGCCTCGACCCAGTGTGAGCAGTTTTAAAAGGTATGGACTAATCTCTGGCATACAACGCCGTCACCATCTGAAGTTGCCTACAAGCAGACTACAAGATAACCTACCAATACTACTCACATGTGTATTCCTGCTGCTGGTGCCGCTAACAAAAGGACAATGCTCACTCCTCCTAACCAGAAACGTGGACTTACTGCTTCCAATGAACCCTAGCCTACTCAAGTTTGGCTTTGGTTCCCACGCCATTTTCTCCTGCATACTCAACAATGGCCAGGTACAAACATACACGCCAAGTCCGAAAAACGCCAATCACTCCTCTCGGAACAATAAGCGTGCCTGGATACAAACAGTCATAATCCACACTCTGCTGATATTGCTGGCTGGCGATGTTCAACTGAATCCTGGCCCCAGTGAAACCCTACAGGGAACGCCGAGTATCAGCTGTATGGAGGTGCGTGGTGCGACCGCTAGCACTGGGACTACATCCCCGGAGGTGTGCTCTGCAGGGACGCATTCTGCGGGCGAGAGCCGGATCGCCGATCTGGAGCCGATCTCCAGCTGGGCACTGCTGAGGGACCAGTGTGGATGCAGCCGCATACACACGACCCACCACCCAAAACAAACCGGACCTAACTGGAAAACTCATCAAAACTGCACCAAACATACCAAGCCGATTATCAAACAGACAAATATTTTCCGAACAGTCAATCATGCTAAAGTCATATGGGAACCTGCTGTTAAACCTAGGGGTATATTTGGGGGGCACCTAAATATTAGAAGCCTTCTCCCTAAATGTGACGAAATCAAATCATTATTGTTGGACTCAAATCTGGACTTTTTATGCCTTAGCGAAAGCTGGCTTCATAGCAAGGTTTTAACTTCAATTGTTGACGTACCTGGGTACAATTGTTTTAGAAAACATAGGACAATTGGCAGAGGGGGCGGTGTGGTTGTCTACATAAGGGATTCCTTTAGGTGCGCTGAAATCGAGTTTGACTATGATTTATCTATTGAGTGCCTTGGGTTAAATGTCTATCTATCTCCGGAAATGCATTTCCGCATTTTAGTCCTATATAACCCGCCCACACATGATAGTGGATTTTATGAAAAATTAGAGAAACTGCTTAAAGCGATCTCTCATAAAACAGAGGTGATGATATTCGGCGATTTCAATATTAACTGGGCAGACAAAAAAGCTAGAAGTAAACTGAAAAGTACTATGTCTAAATATGATTTTATTCAAATAATTAAAGGGCCAACAAGAATCACTAGATCAACTCAGTCCCAGATAGATCTCATATTCACAAACAGGACTGAACGCATAATAAAAACGTTCAACTTCATAACAGGCTTATCAGATCACAATATGATCTTGGCAGCAAGGAAATTAACCAAGAAACGTTTTGTCAATTACAGATTAGGCCTACTGAACGTAGTTAAACTCATTATACCAAAGCAAGATCTACCAACATTGGAACACGAACTAAATGAAGTAACGTGGGACGATGTTCTGCAAAGTACTGACCCGAACACATGCTGTAGTGAACTTATGAATGCCATTAATACAATTATCTCAAAGTTCCTCAAAACGTCTAAAAAATCGAATCGAAAAAACTCCCTTCCGTGGGTTAATTCATCTGTTAGACAATTAATGAAACAACGTGATTTTGCACTCAAGGCTTGCCTAAAGAGTCGTACAAACACAGCCCTAGCCCTATATAAAGGGCTCCGTAATAGAGTCACAAAAGAATTACGTGCAGCTAAAACAACATATTATATTTCACTTTTAACGGAGGCAAAGGGTAACAGTTCACTTATTTGGAAACAAATGAAAAGCTTAATAGAACCACAGAAAGCTCAAAGCATGGTGCAGGAACTTAAAATTGGAGATCAAACCCTCTCAGACAGTGGAACGATTGCGCAAATATTTAATGACTATTTTGTCGGGTCAGTTGAGGACATAGCCAGAACTTTTAAGACAAGTGTCTGGTCTGGCCCAACCATAGCTGAAAAGAAAGGCCAAATGTTTGAACTCAAACAAGTATCTAAGGACCAAGTAGTTGAGATAATTAAAAAACTCAAAACCACCCATTCTAAAGATCTCTTTAATTTAGATATAGCTTTTGTTAAAAGAAATGTTAATGCACTGGCCGAACTGCTGACCCACTTGGTTAATACCTCCATGGTAAGTGGGATGTTTCCTGAAGCCTGGAAACAAGCAAGGGTAATACCAATATTTAAATCTGGAGCAACGGATCAGGTGAACAATTACCGGCCAATCTGCATCCTGCCTGCCCTATCTAAGATTTTGGAGAAGGCGGTTGCTACACAATTAACGAAACATCTCGAAAGCAACATATATCTACATCCATTGCAATTTGGATTTAGGGCAAAATTCTCAACAGAGAGCGCAAACTGTTTCCTTTTGGAACAAATTAAATCTTATATAGACAAAGGTAACTTGGTGGGGGCAGTGTTCTTAGATCTTAAAAAAGCATTTGACACTGTGAACCACAGCATATTAATATCCAAACTAGACAATTATAACTTTGCAGAAAAAACATTGGCCTGGTTCAAATCGTACCTTCTAAACCGTGAACAATGTGTTGTTACCAACAATGCCAAATCATCATTTTTAAAAACCAAAATTGGAATTCCACAGGTGTCTGTGTTAGGACCAATACTCTTCAGTATGTTTATTAATGACCTCCCTGATTCATGCCAAGGGGTTGACTTTCAAATGTATGCAGACGATGCGGTTATTTATGCCCATGGTAAAACAACTGCTGCAGTCTCTCATATGCTAAATGAACATCTAGAGGCTGTAGCTCTTTGGCTTGACAAGTCCTGTCTGGCGCTTAACGTCAATAAAACTGTGTCAATTTGCTTTTCCTCTGGGAGGCGCCCTACATCAACTGCTCTAAATATTATTATCAATAATCAACCAATCAGCCAGGACACTGAAGTTAAATATTTAGGTCTAATGTTGGATGCTCATCTCAAATTTGATAAACACGTAAAGAAAATCAGCAAAATGATCAGACTGAACTTATTTACCTTCAGACTAATCAGAGAATGTTTAACATTTGAAGCAGCCAATATATTTTTACACTCAATGATCCTCTCACACCTCGGCTATTGTGTAACTGCATGGTCGCAGGCAAGTCTTTCGGTAATCAAACCTCTGGAGAGACTTTACAACCGTGCATTAAAAACTTTAGGTAAGAGGCCGCTAAGATCTCATCACTGCGATGTCCAGAGGGACCTGAACATGCTCAGCTTTGATAGTTATATAGCTCTATCCAACATCAACCTAATTCACAAGTGCCTGCATGATCGGGCCCCTCAGGTCCTCTGTGACCTGGTCCAACCGACGCAGGTTGTAGGGCGGTCCACTAGAAGTGCTGCTGCAGGGAATTGTAGGGTACCTCACCGAAAAACCTCCTTTGGCCAGTCTACATTCCTCATTAAGGGAGTTAATATATGGAACCGTTTACCCACCGAGCTCAAGGCAATTCATAGTCATGGACGGTTCAGGGGCAAAAGTAAGGAGTTCCTAAAAAACAACCAGGTATGTAGCCATTTATAGGGAAATGTGGGTATTTTATGAGGGACTGTGTGTCTGTGTGTGTGTGTGTGTGTGTGTGGGGGGGGATTATTTGTGTGTGTGTGTGTGTGGGGGGGGGGGGGGGGGGAGACGATGACTATGTATGTATGCATGCATATGGATGGATGGATGGATAGGATGCTATTGTCTATGTACAGATGGATGGATGGTTGATTGGAGAGACGGACAAATTGATAGGATGTTTTTCTTAAACATGTTCTTTTTAAGTTATTTTAAAGGCCCCTCTAGGGACGGGCATTGGAAATTAGCTAAGGCTATAAATGCTATGATGCTTTCTGTTGGATTGTTGCACATTCCACATGACTTGTATCTGTCCCTATCAAATAAACGTAAAATGAAAATAAAATGAAATGAAATGAAAAGTCTACCATCGAAAACTACTCTAACGGTTCAATAATTGCATCACTTTAACATCTGTAAATACGCACTGTATTACCGTATGGCACACTGCTCCGTGTGGGGTGGGAACCCAGGCACATAAGACATAACTCACTTATTCAACCTCTTCTGGGTGGCCGCTCCTGATATGTTTCTGGAGGAAGACATGTACATCTTGAGGCGACAGAAATGTATAGTTCTTTCCACCGTGTGTGATGCAGAGCTTAGCAGGGAACTGCAAACCGTACTGGATTCCCTCCGAGCGGAGCCTCTGTTTCACTGCGTCATAGGCTTTCCTCTGACGTTGCACTTCAGCGGAGAAGTCGGAAAAAAACTTCACTTGCCTGTTTTCGAACATAACTTTCCCCTTTGCTTGCGCCGCCTTCATCACTCGAACTTTATCCTTGAAGTTTAAAAACTTCATTATTAACGGACTGGGAAAGGGGGCAGAGCGCGTGGAATTTGCTGGACCGGTGGAGAAGCTGGGGATACGATGAGCCCGTTCAATCCGCACCGCCGTAGGGAAATTCTCAGCACCAAGGATATCGGGGAGCCACTTCTCCAGGAAGGCTTCTGCGTCCCTGCCTTCTGCGGTTTCTGGGAGGCCGATGAGACGGAGATTGGAGCGACGTGAGCGATTCTCGAGATCCTCGTTTTTCTCGGTAAGAAACTTTACTTGCGTTTCCAACTTCGTCATCTTGGCTGTAAGCTGTGCTGCTGTATCTTCCGTGTCACCTATGCGGGTTTCAGCTGTGGTTAACCGTGCCCTGATTGTATCCAGATCGGTTCTGATGTGTGCTATTCCGTCAAGGACTTCATGATGAAGCTCTAAACTTTCTGCCTTTAGTGAATTAATGGCCGCAAGTATAGAATCTGGCTGTTGGGGATGAATGTAGTGAGGAGACTCTTCATCGGAGACTGCGGCTGTGTCCGTTATCTTGGTGATGCCATTATCCGCGAGCGGGCTAGCAGCCTCCTCGTCGTCACTAGCCCGTTGCTCGTTGCTAGCTAGCGTCAACCTCGTTGTTGGTATTTCAGCATTAAACTGATTTTCAGTTTTTTGTCTTGTTGGATTTTTGGTCTTCCCCATTTTGGTTTGCTTTCTCCGCCTTAGCTGCTGTTCAGGACTTAAAAGGGTCTGTTTTATGATTCACTTGTCAGAGACTCACGAAGTGCGACTTTCTAGCTCGGCGCCATAACCGGAAGTCCCCGAGGGCTTTTCAGACAGCCTTGGGGGTATAAGTGCCAACAGTTTGGCCCGGTTCGATTGCCTATTTATGGGCAGTATTTCGGGCGGCGTGTCTTAGTCCCTCAAAAAATGGATGATTCATGCGATGCAAGGTTAGTTTTGTTTCAAATATTATTCTATCAACACAGATATGTACATCGACAGTCTAGTGTTTTAATTGATTTGCCTCGGGTGCACTGTGGAGTCGGTATGAGTGTTTTTAATGCCATGCTAACTAGAACCATTGACTTGCGTTAGCCATAGCACAAGCGAACTCGGCAACTAGAAGAACTGAATGAAATTTCTTGAAAACGTCTCCAGATGTCTCGAACTCACCGGCTCACTTGAAAAATAGGGCTTATGTCCAAAATTCTGAACTATCCTTTTAAGCGCCTCACTCCTCAAGACCCTTCCCCTTAAAAGTTCAGTCCCCTCTGATTGGCTGGCAAGAATATTACGCTCTTTGGAGATGATTGCCACACCAGTGATTGCCACACAATGTATGCTGGGTAGTTTTGTGTCCTATTTGATCCCGACTTGCTCTGATGTCATGAACAAGTGGGCAACTATAATCTCACGAGATCTTTTTTTATTTTATTTAACCTTTATTTAACCAGGTAAAGCTTATTCAGATATGTCTTTTGCAAAAGCGACCTGGCCAAGAGGCAGCAGAGATAGAGATACAGATATAAACAACTTTCATACAAAAATCAAAATCAAAGATAGATTAAAGAAGTATTACATCAGATTTAAAAACAGTGACAAAGCCCAATGCTTTCGAGTTCCTTTTTTTTTTTTTAGAATTTCAACAAAGCTATTAAGGGAGATCAGGTCCGACATTTTTAATTCCTCTTGCAGGGAGTTCCATGCAGAGGGAGCAGCATAACGGAATGCCTTTTTCACCAATTCTGTGAAGACACGAGGGACAGTCAAAGTAAAAAAGTCAGTGGATTGTAGGCTATAACGTCCATGATTCCTAACACGATAAATTCCAAGATAAGATGGGACCAAACCAAGTAGAGCCTTATAAATAAAAGTCAACCAATGAGAGAATCTTCTAACAGACAGGGATGACCATTCAGCTTTTTTGTGCAAAGTGCAATGATGGGTCAAGTTCTTGCATCCAGTGACGAACCTCAGAGCACAATGATACACAGTATCCAGAGAACGTAAATATGATACTGGTGCATGCATATACAGTACATCACCATAGTCAAGCAGTGGAAGAAAAGTTGCTGACACTAGGCGTTTCCTGGCTCCACGAGAGAAGCAAGATCTATTCCTAAGGTAAAAGCCCAATTTTACCTTAAGTTTAGAAACTAAACTTGGAATATGGTACCTGAAAGTTAGACGTTCATCCACATGGAAACCCAGGTACTTATAAGACGAGACCAGCTCTATGGCTGTACCCTGGTAAGTTAAAACAGGGAGATTTTTTGACAGCACAGTAGCCCTGGAAAACATCATAACCTTTGTCTTATCAGTATTCAAAACCAGTTTCAGCCTTTGCAGGCGGGCCTGAACAACATCAAAGGCTTACTGTAAAAGAATGAATGCTTGCACAACAGATGATGCAAAACAGTAAATTATTGTGTCGTCTGCATAGAAATGATACAAGGCATCTGACAAATTGACAATCTAGGCGGCCGCAGTTTTAAGAGCCAGGCGCTGCAGTTGCTCTCAACCGACTGCAAGCCTTGGGGAATGATAGGAAACGCCTCGCTCTCACCTCATCTAAGAGGTCATTGGCAATAGTTAAGTTAAATCTGTTAACAAACATATCTTGTGTGGTTGATAATAATAATAATAATAATAATGACATAAAAAAAGGCCAGATACACATTTAATAGTTTAACTGTTAAAATTGACTAATCTGCAATAATTATATAATAACTACTACTAATACTAATATATGCACTAGATTCTATGATACTACCTCAACAGCAGATGCACTACAATACTATATTGTTTTTTATACATACATTATGTTGAAACATTACTTATATTTTGTGGCATTATATTATACTTAATATTTTTATATTTCTTCTTATTACTTTCTTTCTTAAATCTTATGAATTTACTGCAGCTGTACATAAAGTATTCTGATTCTGATTTCCACAAATGTTTATGAACAAATATAAATAAATGTGAATGTGGTCACAAACTACAGATCGCGTCTAACCGGATGTAACTTTTTCTATGACTTCCTGTCAATTCTTCTTTTTTTTTTTCTTTTTTTTTTAAACATAATTTCATACAGTGTCTCGCAGAGGATGTACAATCATAATAACATAAAAAAAAACACAACATCACGAGGACAGGCAAAACCATACAAATAACACACAAAAAGACTAGGGGGGATTAAGTGGAAGTTATTAAGTATTCTAAACAAAAACAAGACTTTTAAATAACACCAAGCATCTTAAATTTACAGGCTGGAGCGTAGACATTAAGGTACAAATCCAAGGCCATCACTCAAAATAACAACAACCTAGAAAATTCTGCACTTACCTTATTTGCAATTTTGCTGCAATGCATTTTCTTGAGTGATTTTAAAAAACAACTTAAAATAATTTAGAAACCAATCAAAGGAGGGTTCAGTAGTCGCCATTTACAACAGTGTATATGATATTTGCCCAAAAGGAAAACAATATTAACCAAGTCAGAAACGGAAGCATTCAGATTATCCATGTAAAATAAAACGTGAGAAATATCAAAAATTGGGATGTCAGTAATCTTCAATAATAACCAATGTCTTATGTTTGACCAGAATCTTTGGGACAAAGGACATCAAAAAAATATGTGTTCTAAAGTTTCTTCATTTTCACCACAGAAGGCACATGGGTCCACTTCAAATCTAAATCTTTTATTAAGAAATGCAGCCGTTGGATACATTTTATTAATTATCTTAAAATGGGTAATAGATAACGCTCTTTCCAAATACACTCAACAAAAATATAAACGCAACACTTTTGTTTTTGCTCCCATTTTTCATGAGATGGACTTAAAGATCTAAAATTCATTCCAGATGCACAATATTACCATTTCTCTCAAACATTGTTCACAAATCAGTCTAAATGTGTGATAGTGAGCACTTCTGCTTTGCTGATATAATCCATCCCACCTCACGGGTGTGCCACATCAAGATGCTGATCTGACATCATGATTAGTGCACAGGTGTGCCTTAGACTGTCCACAATAAAAGGCCACCCTGAAATGTGCATTTTTTTTGCTTTATTGGGGGTCTGGGGACTCAGAACCAGTCAGTATCTGGTGTGACCACCATTTGCCTCATGCAGTGCAACACATCTTCTTCGCATAGAGTTTATCAGATTGTCAATTGTGGCCTGTGGAATGTTGGTCCACTCCTCTTCAATGGCTGTGCGAAGTTGCTGGATATTAGTGGGAACTGGTACACGCTGTCGTATACGCCGGTCAAGCACATCCCAAACATGCTCAATGGGTGACATGTCCGATGAGTATGCTGGCCATGCAAGAACTGGGACATTTTCAGCTTCCAAGAATTGTGTACAGATCCTTGCAACATGGGGCCGTGCATTATCTTGCTGAAACATGAGGTGATGTTCATGGATGTATGGCACAACAATGGGCCTCAGGATCTCATCACGGTATCTCTTTGCATTCAAAATGCCATCAATAAAATGCACCTGTGTTCTTCGTCCATAACCGATGCCTGCCCATACCATAACCCCACCACCACCATGGGCCACTCGATCCACAACATTGACATCAGCAAAGCGCTCACCCACACGACGCCACGTCTGCCATCTGCCCTGTACAATGTAAACCGAGATTCACCGAGAACACCTCTCCAACGTGCCAGACGCCATCGAATGTGAGCATTTGCCCACTCAAGTCTGTTACGGCGACGATCTGGAGTCAGGTCAAGACCCCGATGAGGACGACGAGCATGCAGTTGAGCTTCCCTGGTTCCCATGGTTTCTGACAGTTTGTGCAGAAATTATTTGGTTATGCAAACCAATTGTTTCAGCAGCTGTCTGAGTGGCTGGTCTCAGACGATCTTGGAGGTGAACCTGCTGGATGTGGAGGTCCTGGGCTGGTGTGGTTACACGTGGTCTGCGGTTGTGAGGCCGGTTGGATGTACTGCCATATTCTCTGAAATGCCTTTGGAGACGGCTTATGGTGGAGAAATGAACATTCAATGCACGAGCAACAGATCTGGTTGACATTCCTGCTGTCAGCATGCCAATTGCACGCTCCCTCAATGCTTGTGGCATCTGTGGCATTTTGCTGTGAGACAAAACTGCACATTTCAGAGTGGCCTTTTATTGTGGGCAGTATAAGGTACACCTGTGCACTAATCATGATGTCAGATCAGCATCTTGATGTGGCACACCTGTGAGGTGGGATGGATTATCTCAGCAAAGCAGAAGTGCTCACTATCACACATTTAGACAGATTTGTGAACAATGTTTGAGAGAAATGGTAATATTGTGTATCTGGAATGAATTTTAGATCATTAAGTCCATCTCATGAAAAATGGGAGCAAAAACAAAAGTGTTGCGTTAATATTTTTGTTGAGTGTATTTGGAAAGAGCGTTATCTACAATAGACAAGGTTATTGGCTCTGGGACCTGTAATTGTACCCTTCTCGAGTAGTCATAAAACACCCTAGATTTCAGAACAATACTAATGAATTTATTATTACATTTCTTATCATATATATTAAACTCTTCAATAATTAAATTTGGTAATACTGCCTCAACATTAGCGTACATTAATACATTTCTTATTAGTAAAATAAAAGGTAATTGGACTGCTTTGCAAACCTTTGAAGTTATACTTGACTAGAAAAGCTTCATAATCCAAAAAGTTACCATTACAATGTCCCTGAAATCAACCAATAAATAAAAAAAAATAAATAAACAATCCAACAAATCACTTACAAAAATAAAACCTTTCTCAACCCAATCATTTATAAATAGAGATTTTCTATTTGTTAAGATGACTCATATTGTTCCACAGGGTTGAAGCGTGACGGGAAAAATTATGAGTGAATATCATTTTCCAAAATTGGAGAATCTGTCTATGAAAGTTAGACAATTTAATGGGAATTTTACTCACCTCAAAATCACATTTTAAAAGAAATTCTGGCCCACCTAATTTATGAAACAACGACCTTGGAATGTGAAACCATATTGAATTCTGCTGAAGTAAAAAAGCTTTTATCCAATTTATCCTAAAAGTACTGACCATCGACTCAAAATCAAGAGCTTTAACACCACCTTTGTCATATTCTTTAACCAGCTGCGCCTTATTAATGTAATGCGTTTTCTTCCTCCATATGAACTGGAAAATAACTGAGTTTGCTTTTCTAATATTACTGGGAGAGATAAATAAGGAATGGCATGGGTAAATTAGTTTTGAGACACCTTCCGCCTTGGATAGAAGGACTCGACCAAAAATAGTAAGATCCCGAGTTAACCAATGACTGAGGGATTTCTTCATGTCTGTTATACTATTGGAGATGTTTACATCTTCTCTTCTCATAAGGTTTTTAGTCAAAGTTATTCCCAGATATTTTACTTCAGAATTTACTCTAATTGAAGAAATTACAGATTCCACTTTTTCATGAATGGGAAGTAGTTCACACTTTTTAAAATTAAGCGATAATCCTGAAGCATCTGAGAAACACAACAAAGTATTCAGTGATTTTTTGACCATTGATTTATCTCTTAAAAAATTGACGTATCATATGCAAACTGACTTATTTTAAATTATTTGTCAAAGATTTGAATGCCTGCTAATTCTGTAGTATGGTTAACAAGAAATGTTAACAATTGGGTTGCCAGTATAAAAAGCTTTGTCGGATTCCACGTAATACATTAAACCTAGGGGTCAGACCAGGGTTCAAGTAAAAACATAACTGCTAACGTCAGTATAAAACATCTTAATAATATTACAAAATGTATCCCCAAAGCCCAGAAATTGTAATGCTTTCAGCAGGAAAGGATGTTCAATGCTGTGAAAGGCCTTGTAGAAGTCTAGAAATAACACATAAATGTCGGTATCAATAAAGTCCCCATAATCTAACATATCAAGTATCAACCTGGTATGATTATGGATATTTCTACCCTTCACAAAAGCTGACTGACATTCATCAACTATTTTTGTCAGACCCCCATCTAATCGACTCGAATATACTTGTGCCAACAATTTGTAGTCATTACATAGTAAGGTTATCGGTCTCCAATTGTCCAGTGAAAGTTTGTCTTTATTGGGCTTCGGGATTAACGTAATAAGTCCCCATTTCATAGTAGGAGCTAGGGCTGCACGATTCTGGAAAAAATGTGAATCACGATTTTTTTGCTTAGAATTGAGATCACGATTCTCTTGCACGATTTTTTTCCACAAAATGTTTATAGCACTGATGAACTTTAACAAAACAAAAAAACATTTGTTGCTTTGGCAGAGGCATAGTAGTAGTTCTATCATTGGAAGATAAGTAATTTTTACAAAAGTAAAAAAAAAATTGACATGCGGCTGAAAGTGAATCAGGTGCTATAAAATGAACCGTACCTTTAACCGGCGCTGACTTTCCTCCGCTTTAACTCTTAAGGTATGTGTCCACAGGCAGCGGTGTTAGTAACGCCGCTACTTTTTTCAGTAACGAGTAATCTAATTGATTACTAATCTCATTATTATAGCGCCATTATCGTTACTGCCAAAAAATGTGTTGCGTTACTTCATTGAAGGCAGAAAATAACAAATGTTACGCGCTAGGACCAAGCGGAAGACGGCCGCTCAAGCTGAAGCCTGTTTCCCTTAGTTTAGACCACCCACAAGCTCCTCGATTGGCTGTGCCGTTTCTTTTGTGATTGGCCGTCCCCGCTGTCACTCCATCTTGCTTGCACACCGACGGTCTGCTAGTCTGTGGTCAGGAGTCCTACAGGAGTCCGCTACTGGAAGTTGGGAGTTTGTTCTGCCTGGTTCACGTAAGCTAGAAGGATGTTAATATCAGAGGTTTCATTTACATTAACGTTTGAATCGGTGCCCATGCGCATATGTGTGCGTGCGCCACGATGTCTAAAAAAAGAAAAGTGGACATAAGCGACTTCTTTAGAAGTCAAAGTGTAAATTACTCAAAGAAATGTGTTACACCCATCCTGCAACACCTTCACTGGCTCCCAATAAAGCAGCATGTCCACTTCCAGATCATCCTCATCATTTACAAAGCTCTCAATAATCTGATAAATTAACAAACATAATTTAATTTGGCTTAGTTGTGACCCGTTGAGGTGCAATAAATATCAAAAGTTCCAAAAGATATATTGTGTTATCAATTCACTCTATAAGCATAGTAATTATAATGTCTCCAATAAAATGGTTGAGAATTGTGCACTGTGGATTTCTGCTTGTAATGTATTGAGTATCCATTCCATTATAATACTCAGATTTATCATAAATAATTGAACACGCACATGTATTTTAAGTTCTGTCAAAGAGGGATGGAGATGGGGTCCAAATTATTTGACACATCAGTATTTAAAAATTATTTGAAAGTAACGCAATAGTTACTTTCCAAAGTAACTGGTTACTTTTAGAATTTGTAACTCAGTAACTACTTTAGTTACTAGTACTTTAACTAGTTACTTTTTGAGAGTAACTTTCCCAACACTGGTCGCGACCATATCACGTGACCCAAAACATCGCGTTTTTAAGAGCCGCTTCTTGCAGCGCTTGGCAGCGCGGTCTACGACGGCTGCAACCGGCTTGTCCACACCTCCGCTACAGCGGAATGGTTCTCATTGGTTAAAAGTTCAATGACGTGTGTTCAGGTCCGCACTCGGCGGCCACCTTGTAGTGAAATGATTTGGTCGCTTTGATCTCATGGCTTGATTTAAAGTTCCGTGCTTTGTGTTGTAAGTAGGCCTATTATATGTGAAGTCTGGTTAATACAAACATAGAATGATAATACAAATATACTGGAAAAAAATAATGCCTTCCACATGTTGCCTTGCATGTGTGTGTGTATGTATGTATGTATGTATGTATGTATGTATGTATATATACATACATACATACATACACACACTTTACATATCCTCTTTGATTTGCTGCCGTGTTCTAGCCTGAGCACCATAGTCACGTTGACTTTGTTGTCCGACTTGACGGCGTTTGGCTGCCGTCTCTTTTAGAGCCCGCCCCCTCAGACACCTGCAGCTCTCATCGGCTTGGTAAAGGTACGTGTCCACAGACAGCGGTGTTTCCCCGCGTCCCATTCATTGTCTATGTGAAAAGCCGTGCAATGCATTCTGGTAGCGTCTCGGCGAATGTCGAGAGACGGCGCACGAGTTGGCCGCTCCTCATTTGCATAAAGTTGCAGTCGAATCTACTTCATGCTAATCAGAGGCGCCAGGCTCGACTCGCCGCCTAGGGAACGCTCGCAAACGCTCTCGAAAATCTTCTAAACTGAATGTTGTCGATCTAAAATAAAGACAGATTCAGCAACTGCATAGCTTATTTCTTGCTTAACCGGTTCCATGGCGGTCCTATTTTTGAAGAAAAGGCTGAAAACGACATACCCAAAGTAAAATGGTTACTGTTCTTGAACCCCTATGACTACAGACACAAAGCTGAGCATTCCTGAAAGCTAACCCTTTGAATTTTCTTCTCCAAGTGTCAGATTTACTCTGAGTGTTACTGACACTGAGTTACTACAGCTCAAAAATTGTGGAAATTTAATTTTTTGCCTCGCCTAATTTTTTAATTTTTGAGTGAAAAAAAGATAGCTGTGGCTGTTTATATATAGGCCCAAAAACTGAATGAAGCCACAGCCACAAGCCTTTACCAACAACTGGTAGAAAGTGGATAAAAATAAACCTAAAAATGAGCGTTTGGCAGTCGTTTTTGTCGAGCAATGTCAGACGGAGTTGCATCTGGCACAAAGTGTTCCAAATTGTGCCGAATGAGATTATGGGTACTTTTTTTTGTTTATTCCACCAGTTCTACAACTACTACTACTAAAATCATTATTTTAAATTTTTTTTTTTTTTTTTAATGTTTTTTTTTTTTTTTTGTATTTCTCCGTCCAAGGCGTCTTCAAGGGAATACCGAGTCTTTCCTTTGGCTTTAGGCATTGTAAAATGCTCAAAACAATCAAAAGGTATAGTAAACGGCAGCCTTCTGTAATGCGCGCACGAGACTCTGTGTGTAACTTTCAAAGTCTCAGATGACAAGTGTAGTTTATGCGTTCGCTGTGCCTCTCACACTCAAGCCCTCTACCCCCATGTAATATACCGTTGGAATCGTAAGCTCATTAGCTATAAGACCTGTCAGTCAAAAATTTACTCCCCTGCTATTGGCTCTCTGTATCTGGAGATTATGCGTGGTTGGTCAGCGTAATTTGACGCGAGCCAGTGAAGCACCGGCTCGCTTGATGGACAGTTTGGTCAGCCAATTCGGATCATAGCATCATGGAAGGGGGCTTGTTTTGTCCAGAAGACGAAGACGAACACGGCAATAGCAAACATCCATTGTTAGCCCTTCGTTGAACAGCGGTAAAAAGCGATAAACAAATAAAAACGACATCTTGTTCAGAGACTCACAACGTCAACACATGGCGTGTTATGGATGATTACCGGAGATCGCGTACTTGTGGGACTAAATGAAGTAGATAGTTATGTTCGTTGGACTCTTACCTTTCTGTGGATATGAGGATTATCAAGCTACATGTTTTTTTTAGACTTCGAGACAGCTCCAAAGGTAGGAAACACCGGTCTTGTTATTGTTTTTTTTCTGTGCACTCCTTACACACACGCTGTGTTTGCTTTTGATGTGTCTCCGTGAGCCTAAAACGGCTGGCTTTGTTCGATTCACGAGACTCGCAGCTTTCAAATGATGTATAATATGACGCAGATGCATTCAAAATAATATGCGATTAAACGGAATGAATGCCAAACGAGTGAAACGAGTGAAAAATGATCCGCCCTCGGGCGGCTGCGAGTAGAGGGGTTAAAATGTTTTCAGAAACACTTTTCGGTTAACTATTTTTGTAAAATAAGAGAACGTTTCCAAACGAGCTGCCATGTTGGTCTGCGTGAACTCCGGAGCAGAGAGGACAGCAGTAAAAGCGATCGTCCAATCAGGTGCAGCGTGATTGTATGAAGGAGAGCGCCTGTCAATCATCCTCTAGTGGCAGCCCACCAAGCGTGCAATACTGGGAAGCGGCACATTTAAAATTGCGTTTAAAATTGCGTTTAAAATCACGCATTTGGACAGGCGAGTGGACAGGCTCTCCTTCATACAATCACGTGCACAGTTCATGGCTGTACCTGATTGGACGAACGCTTTCACTGCTGTCCTGTCTGCTCCGGAGTTCACGCAGACCAACATGTCAGCTCATTTGGAAACTTTCTCTTTTTTTACGAAAATAGTTCACCGACAGGTGTTTCTGAAAACATTTTAAGTGAGAAATAAGCTATGCAGTTGCTGAATCTGTCTTTATTTTAGATTGACAACATCAGTTTAGAAGATTTTCGCGAGTGTTTGCGAGCGTTCCCAAGGCGGTGAGTCGAGCCCGGCGCAATGAATGGGACGCGGGGAAACACCGCTGCCTGTGGACACGTACCTTCAAGGTACGTGTCCACAGGGGCGATTTTAAACGCGAGTGGACGCGCCGCTTCCCAGTATTGCACGCTTGGCGGGCTGCCACGAGAGGATGATTGACGGGGCTCTCCTTCAAACAATCATGCGTACAGTTCATGGCTGCACCTGATTGGACGATCGCTTTCACAGCTGTCCTGTCTGCTCCGGAGTTCACGCTGACCAACATGGCGGCTCGTTGGAAACTTTCTCTTATTTTACGAAAATAGTTCACCGAAAGGTGTTTCTGAAAACATATTCAGCGAGAAATAAGCTATACAGTTGCTGAATCTGTATTTATTTTCGATCGAAAAGATTCAGTTTAAAAGGTTTTCGCGAGCGTTCCCGAGGCGGCGAGTCGAGCCTGGCGCCTCTGATTAGCATAAAGTAGATTAGACTTCAACTTTATGCAAATGAGGGCGCTTCAAAAAATCCGGAAGGAAATAGGAGCATTTGTGATGCAGCTCGAGATATAAAATGCTTCAGAATCGCTGTGTGTAGAAATGAGATCACGTGTATGTGTGAATCGAGATCGCGATTTTTTTAACAATTTTTTGTGCAGCCCTAGTAGGAGCTATTACAGCTGCCCTGTCGAGATACATTCTACTACTGCATTATAAATCTGAATCTTCTTTTTGGCTTGTCTTTGCTTTTCCAAACCCCCAAAATAGGATGAATTTTTCCCCCTTCCTCTAACCAATGAGCTCTTGAGTGTACATATGCTCCTTTTGCTTTTTCCAAGTATAAATAATCTAATTCAGTTTGAAGGCTATTTATTTTGACACGTTCTTCCCCTGATAAATTAACTTTATGACACAATTTGTTAATTATTCATTGTTGTTTTTACCTTTTTAGTTTAGCAATATATTTGCTATTTTTAATAGCGGCCTCTTTGGATTTAAATTTAAACCACTCCATTTGCTTAAAGACGATAATGCCAATTTTTTAACTTCTCTGCAAAAGTCAGTATTTTCAAGAAGATTATTGTTAAGTTTCCAAACAGGGTTATGATTGAACTCAACACGAAGAAACTGAAGGGACAGTGTTATTACACAGTGGTCAGTTAGAGGAGATACAGAAATGAAGTTTACTTGAAATTAACCAGTAATCTATCCTTGAGCACTGACCATTTTTAGCTGAATTAAACCAAGTATACTGTGTAGCATTGGGATTTTTCATTCTCCAGTAATCAGTAAGATGTAACTGGGAGATTAAGTCAATGATGATTTCCTCGTAGAAATGGCATTGTCTCCTTGGTGGAAGACGATCTAACAATAGATCAGGAGCCAAATTAGAATCTCCTCCCATTATGATATGATCAGTTATATAAGTCACTTTCCATTTCTCTAGCAATTTAATTAAAGATGAAAACAATTTTTTTTTCTACGTTTTTTGGTTATAGCCATAAACACATAACAGGATATAATTGGCACCATTAAACTCTATTACCATCAGCAGCCAATGTCCGTTAGTATCATTAATGTGGTTAATTACATTCCCAGAAAATGTATTAAGCAAGATCATCACACCCGCTGAGTGCGGTGTTCCGTGACTAAAGTAAATAGAGTCCCCCCCATTGTTTTTTTTCAAAATTTAGCGTCAGACTCCACAGAATGAGTCTCTTGCAAGAAAATAAAATTAACCTTTTGCTCCTTACAAAAAAGAAAAGTCTCCTTACGTTTCACATTATTGTTCAACCCCCTAGTATTCAAAGAAACAAAAGATAACATTCACCAAGTCGAACTTCTTATAAGAATGCACAAGGAATGTGATGCGCAGGAATGAGAAAAACTTGTCCTTATAACCTACAGTTTCAAAAATGTTTTGTGCAACAACTTACAACATACCTGAAGTGTGATATGAACGTCCGATTAAACTAGTGTACCTGAATCAAACAATGGGTTTACGATGTTTAAGAGGGGTCCACCCGACGGTTGTTAATCAGTGCATAACCCTCCTTCAGAAACGCTCGCTCTCCCCTCCTCCTGGCTTCCTGCACCAGCGGCCACAGCTTGTTGCGTGCCTCCCGGTCTTCCTTGGAGAAATCCTCTCTGAATCGGATGTGCTTCTCGCTGCAGACTCTCGCCTCTCTCGATCTTTTCCAGACATCATCTTGTACAGTTTCAATCCAAATTTGATGATAAACCCCCTTGGCGCGTTGTTTGAAGTAGCAGCTTCGTTCTTCTTACCCAGCCGGTGGACAGTATCCACTATCTCTCGCAGTTGCTCCACAGAGAGAGGCACCACTCTTGTGAGAATCCCAATGACAGTTTCTCCTGTGTTTTCGTCATCTTTTTCAGGTAACACAGTCAGCCTCAAGTTCCATCACCGTTTGTAAAGGGCATGCTCTTCACAAGCCATTTTCATGGAGCCGTTTTCTTTTTTGAGATTATTGACTTCATTACGAAGCACAGCAATTTTTCAAAGTTTTTTAACGGCTCAGTCTGGTCGTCCATCTTATAGGTTAAGACTTGAATGGCTTGGAGAATGGCGGCACTGGCACTTTTCTCATCCGCATTGTCACACACCCGTCTCAACTTTTTGGGGTTTGGGCTCTTTATAGGCGTGTGGCTCCGGTTTCCTTTATCTTCCTTTGGATTCTTTTCCAAAACTATGTCTTCGATGTCGCTGTGAGCGCATGCCTCATGGAGGGCCGTGTCATAATCATGGTCCGTCATGCTAGCAGGATACCTTTTTTCCACACCCTTTTTTCTTTTCCAAATGTTCTACTTCAAAATTAAGAGCAGTACGCAAAAAAACATAAACAATTTCACTATTTAGTTAATTAAACAAAAAAAACATGTTACACTAAAACTATCGTAATTCAAGGACTAAAACTATATATTGTTGCTGAGCCCGCAAAAGAGCTGCTTCTCACTCTGCCATCTTGAATCCTCCCTCCTGTCATATCTTCTTGGCCGATGGAAACTGTCTGACTGGAGCAGCTTTTAGGCTCCGCCTCCTGCTGCTCCGCCTGCTCTCGTCTCCTTTCCAGGCGAGGAGCAGTTCATCTCCAACGAGCCTAATAGAGTGCAGGAAGGGGAGCCACACCTGATTTTCGTTCTTTCTTCTTTTTTTCCCCTTTTTATCTCCTTTATTTAATAAAATGAATACAAAAACAAAACACAATTCGGGAAAGTGTATAAAGTAAACAAAGATGAACATTCGATACAAACATTCATACACAAAAATGTCAATTCTAAAGAGAACACTATATGGAAAAAAATTGAAAAAGAGAACAGACAAGAAGCACAAAAAAGCAATTAAGAGACGTTGCAAAAAGTCTGAGATATGAAAGTAGTTGCCATAATTACACAAGTACCCAGTGTAGGAGGGACTGATATATTTCCAATTAGAAGTATGTGTGGTGGAAATCGGTTGATAATTTCCTGGTGAGAAATAAGAATACTACTCCTAACAGATCTTTGAGTAATTTATTAATTAAAGGGTCCATAACAGGCTAGCAGTCGCTACAGACAAAGTCTAATAAGTCAAGGCCCTCGCAAACAGGGTGTCCAAGCGGACCGCATCACCAACATACAGCTTCAGAGCAAACTATCTGGCCAGGTAGGGGCAGACTCCAGACTTTGCCCAAATTTAATCACAATATGAACAGTATAAATATTAAGTTAATAATATTATATTCCATCCATCCATCGTCTACCGCTTATCCTTATTCAGGGCAGCGGGGGCTGGAGCCGATCCCAGCTGTCATTGGGCGAAGGCAGGGTTCTCCTGGACAGGTAACCAGCCTATGACAGGGCTGACATGTAGAGACAGACAGGTAACCAGTCTATCACAGGGCTGACATGTAGAGACAGACAGGTAACCAGTCTATCACAGGGCTGACATGTAGAGACGGACAGGTAACCAGTCTATCACAGGGAGACATGTAGAGACAGACAGGTAACCAGTCTATCACAGGGCTGTGTCGTTGCAGCTGAAATATCAGTTTAGTCTAGTGCAGGTAGGAGTTTGGCAATGAAATACCAGTAGTCATAATATCTGAATCTGAAGATCTTTTAATGCATTAGCATGAGCCATTTGCGTCACTGTTTCTGTCTGCACTTAGTTGAATTTACATATAGGTCTGACATCCTGCAGCCTCCCCTTCCAGGTGTCCCCAGATGTGTTTGATCAAAGGCTAATTGTCTTATCCTGCATCAATGGGCTTGTCTGGCGACGCCCCTGGTGGCAAATGGTCCTGCAATACGCATTGAGGAGGGATAACCCTTTGCCCACAGGAATACATGATTAAATAGGAATTTCCCTCATAGCTGACATGTAGAGACAGACGGGTATCCAGCCTATCACAGGGAGACATGTAGAGACAGACAGGATTAGCATCTGAGTTGTCCATGAAATACATGACATCAACGTGAGTCATTGGTTTTCACTGATACCAGTGAGGGATATCAGTTTGTAAAGAAGAAAAGATGAAAGCGTCTAAATCACTAGCAGGGTAACGAAATGAAATGAAGCTTGAGCCAAATCTGTGTTGCTTGTTGGATGTTTTCTGATCTGCATGGTATTCTTTCACAGCATCCACTCTCAGCTTCACTCAGTGCTGATCTCCAGGCCTTTCGCATGCTTATTGAACTTAGGCATTCATAGAAAATTGCAAACACTGGTTTTAAATCACAGGCTTTGAAAATAAAATGTCACAGAAAACATTGGTTACTGTCCTGGAAAAACAAAGGGTTGCAGATGTTTAAGCTTACTTCTTTCGATAAACTGCATAACTTGCAGTTGAAAAAAGGCATTAATTCATAATATATTACAATGTATGTCATCCCAATACTCGGCATATCCCAAAAAGGTTGTGTAAGATTGTGACTTGAAGGTTGTATCAGCGATTCTGGGCCGAAAC